>RBNI01001672.1:0-21356 GCA_003990745.1 Jimgerdemannia flammicorona | reverse complement strand
AACCGAACCCACTCAGCCAGGTTTCCACACCACCCCACTCCGAGACAACCATCAAGGTCACCTAATGAGTCTTATGGAGATATTTGAAGGTCCACCCATTACCATAGAAGCACCCATTGGAGCTACCCCAACCACCCACCACCCTGTCAGCTACAATTCACATCTCATCATTTGGGAACCGAATCAAGAAGAAGCCCAAGAAGTCCCTGTCTTTGAAGAGGAAGCCCAAGAACTCCAAGACCCTGCCCCTGAAGAAACCCTCTCTGACACTGAAACTGACGAGTTTTCAGAAGAAGAAGAGGAGCAACAGAGAGTCTACCAGTCCTCTGTCCGCATTCAAGCTATTCAAGGGTTGGAGAATGTTGTTGAAGATGACTGGCCACTTTTCTACCCCCTCACCTCTTGGCCGGTGCTTCCCCCTTTTGAGGAGAGGTATGATGAAGAAGAAATCTTAACCCAGCAAGATTTGCCTGCTGCAGACGAAGGGTACTATTTCCTCTAGAAAGACCGACCCATCAGCCGTGAGAATTGTGCAGCCTTCACGTTAGCGTTTTGTCAGCAAGTCCGAATCCAGCGTTGCTACCCAGCACAACCGAATCCAGCGTTGCTATCCAGTACCACCATTTTCAGCATTTTGTCAGCAAGTCCGAATCCAGCGTTGCTACCCTCCACAACCGTTTCTGGCAACAATCAGCACTCCTGTCTGCTCATCCGAATCCAGCGTTGCTATCCCCTACAAACCAATTCGTAGTAAACAATAGCCTGCACCTCGCATCGTGCAAGCCAATAGCATAAGTTCGCCATGACGTAGTATACCTTAGCCTTAGTTGCGCCCCCATAGCTAGCAAACTTGTATAAATAACCCATATCCTTAGAGTGAATAAACCTCAGTCCATTGGTCTTTTATCTGAACGACGCAGAAGTCTAGTGTAAGATAATACCAACTTAAGTTTTGAGAAACTTTGGGAAAAGACTCCAAGAGCCAAGGAAAACTCTTGTTCAAGAACCGCCGCTATGGAAAGCCGCCAGGAAAACCGCCGCCAAGTTAAGGAAATCGACCGCTACGAATATTCAAGTTTCAAGACCACCGCGCATTCAGACCGCCATTCGACCACCATTCAAGATTCAAGACCCGGAAAACCCAGCCAAGGAACCCAAGGAACCCAAGAAACAAGACCAGGATACAAGACCAACACCCAGAACGACCGCCATTCCGTCGCCATTCCACACGTCCCCAAGTTAAACAAGTAACCGAATGTATGACCACTGTCTTCCGATTTAACCGACCGCTGCACCACGAACCATCGACCCCAAGAATTGCCGACCGACCGTCAAGTTGCTGCCAGCCTGCCAGGAATCTCGGACCCAAGTAATAATCGCTGTCATTAAGCCATCGACCACTAAACTATTGAGCCATCGAATGTTTGAGCTATTGATCATCGACCGTTGTAACCCGCACCTGATCTATCGACTTTGACGACACATCGAACGACCCGATCATGTGACCATCGACGTAATCAACCGCGAATGACATACATATTCAAGGCCACGCTTCATACAAGTGGCACCATTGAACAGTATTTGAACCTTTAGTTATACAAATCGAATGCCACAATACATATTCTCAATATTCTATCTTTCTTTTTTACAAATAGAATAGGTACTCTATAAGGAGATACACTTGGTTCAATATATATATTCTTTATCTTTAGAGTCTCTTTTAAGACTTCTAGCTTTGGCTGAGATATAGGATAAATAGATCTATAAGGAGGTAATGATCCTGAAATTATATCAATCTTATAATTGACTTTTCTGTTAGGTGGAGGCTTTGTTGGTTCTTGAAATATATTTCTTTTGAAACTATCTATATCAAGCAGAGAAAATAATCTTCTATTTTTTTAGCTTTATTACAAAATTATATAGCTGAGATTGTTTCTACTTATACTGACTTTGGATTTAAAGTAAGCTTTTGACTCTATTCCTATAAGATGATTTCATTATTGCTCTAATTAATACTGGGGTTATACTTTCTAAATTATAGAGTTCTAAGTATGTATAATATTATAAATAGACAAGTATACTATGTCTAAGTCTACTTTCTCTTTATAGTTTTCTATTTATTATATTAAGTCTTTAACAATCTGAGATAATATCTAAATTTTGCTATTTGTAAATTATATTGTTTTTTTATCACTAGATATAGTAAGAATTTTAGTCTGTTTTACTAAATTCTGATTAATAAAATTTCTAGAAGCTCCTGTATTAAAGAGGACCTTTATGACTTATTTTTTAACTTGAGTTAGTATTTCAATAAGTTCTTCATTATTGATTGTAGAAACACTTTTTGTACTAGATTTTATTTCTTTTTCTCAGTCTAAATATTAGCTAACTTAGTAACTCTTCTTTGACTAAGTTTACTTAGATATAAATAACAGTCATTGAGCATTTCTATACAATATATCTGTTTGTCATGTGGGTATCTTTCACATAATACATATCTGTCTTCTAGTTGGAAGTACTATTTTTCTTTTTTGGTAGATTTTGTTTCTTAAATTGTAGTTACTTTTTTTTTTTTTTTTTTTTTTTTTTTTTATAGTCTCTTGGACTCCTTCCTTTATTAATATACCCATCTATCTAATATAAATACATTGAGTCTGCCTCTATCCAATCTCCCTAGGGGGCCCTCCTCTCCCCACCCTTTCATGATTAAAGACTACTAGGTCATTAACCATCACAATCTACTCATCACTCAGTTCACAGATACCCTCTACCAGATGGTGACAACACCCCTCCTGGGGACTCCAACCTACCCACCACTCTGCTAATAAATCTCCCAACAACCCCTCCTATCTTAACAACTTCTCTTGTAGATCCATCTATTGCCCCTCCTCAAAAACAAAGAGCCAATGTCTAGCCAGCCCCATCCAGATAGCTAAAACCCAACCTATAGTAAGTTATTCATTGCCCACCCCTCCCACCAACCTAGTTCTCAAATCTTCCCATTGATCTCTCTCCCCATCTAGTCTCTTTCAGACCTCTAACTGTTTACCTACTGCTAACCAAAAGTCTCCCAGAACCTCACACTCTCCTAGCCAATATTTGGGCATCTGTATAAATCTCTCTATTTGTCCAATATTGTAACACTCCTTGCAGTCCAGTCTCCTGCCATCTACCAGATATCCAGTATGGAAATTCAACATGACATTCCTCTATAGCATCCTCCACCATACTATCCAGAACTTGAGAGGAAGCCATCTCCTCACTCTAGCACTCCATGACCAGACTCCTGCCCAGTTCCACTCCTTACCAATTCTCACTGCTTGCTAACTGCCAGGTCAGATATCCTGACCCAGTTCTCTCTGATACTTTACTCTATCACCAATGTCAAAGTCAATCAGTGGAGCACTCTCCAATAGCAGTCTGTCCCATCTCTACATTGCTGATCCCCACTGCATCTCCCCTTCATTGCTACATATGTCAGTGCAAGCTAATATGGTAAGCACTATCTACTACCCCCTATCAGAAATCTTTATACCTTAACTGATGGCTTCCACTCAAATCCACCAGTGATAGCAAGTCCCCTGAAGACTCTCTTAGAGAGAACCTCATCTCCCACACCTTCTATATCAGTGGTACCCATCCCGCTCCCTATAGTTCAGTAGTCCACTTCAGCCACCAAGCTCTCAGGCTATAGAACCTCTTAGGAAGATCCACCAGTTCTAGTTCTCCTCTAACCACTAGCATTGATAGGGTATCCCAACTGATCTGGGACTTCCTCCCAGTCCAAATTTAATCCCTAGCTAGCTTCATCAGTCTCTTCACCACCCAAGCTAAGAAATCCAAGTGATATATAACATACCATAGCTTAGGGAATCAGTAGACATTCATAATTGAAACCCAGCCTGCTAGGGAGATGTGGTGACCTCCCTAACTTCTAAGAGCCTCACTCCAGATGGCCACCCTTCTTCCACCACACTTGTGGTAAGACTGATCTATATACTGAGATATAGATGCCCAAGTACTACACTACCTCTCCTGTAGGGACAATTGTTCCAATAACATCCCCTCCTGCTGGTCCATTATCTAACACCATTGTCTCACACTTATTCTAGTTAAGTTTTGCTCCAGAGTATACCTCATACCATTCCACTGTCTCCTTAAGTGCCTTGATATCTATCACTGATCTCAGTCTAACTACCATATTATCTGCAAAGGCCCCCACCTTCTACACCATACTATAAATAGAGAGCTCTGCTACCTTTCTGTAAATCCTATCCATCAGAGGCTCTAATGAAAGGGCATATAATATAGGAGACAGTGGATCCCCCTGAGGAACTCCTCTTTCCAAGGGAAATGACAGACCTCAGTGATCATTACACATCAGTGCTACCTGACTCCCCTCCAACAGATTCAACAAAGAAGCTTGAAACTGTGAGAGAACACTAATTTTGTCCAACACCTTGCCTAGCCACACCCTCTGAACATGGTCATAAGCCTTCTCCTGGTCCAGAAAGATCAGCCTTCTATCCAATCTATAAGCCTGTGCTCCTTCAATAATACCATGGACCCAGGCCATCTTATCTTTGATGAGTCTGCCTCCCACAAAGCCCTGCTGCTCCTCTCTCAGCACCTGTTGAGTGATCTTCTGCAATCTTACTATGACCACCTTAGTAACTATCTTTTTGTTCATATCCAGAAGCATGATTAGTCACCAGTTCTTCTAGTTCTCTCTCCCTCTCTTATCCTTATATAAGAGGACTGCCAGTCTTAGGTTCTGCTCTCCAACCTACTCACCATTTAGAAGGATCAGATCACATAGAGCTACTATTTCCCCTAATACTCCAGAGACTCTTGCCATCTTCTTTCAAAAATCCCAAGGTAATTCATCCTCTCCTGATGCCATTCTAAGCTTAGTTGCCACAAGGACTCTCTGGATCTCCTCCTTCTGGACTGGTAGAATTAAATCCCCCAGGCCCTCTATCTGCAGCAGCTCCCAGTCCTCCAGAGTGTCTCCAATTGTTTCTGCATCTGCACCCCCTTCCTCCTCAATCTACAGCCCCCTCCACCTCTCCTTCAACAGACCCAAGATCTATTGTGTACCATGTACTATTTCCCCCTCCTCATCAAGTACCCCATCCCATCAATACTGCACTCTTCTTGTCTGAAGGAGCCTTGACAAGTACCTAGTAGGCCTTTCACCCTCCTCAAGCCCCTGCCACCTCAGCCTGGCTGCCATTCCTTTCAGATATATCTCCTCCTTCTCTCTTAGCATCTGTTGTAATTCCACTACCTCTATCTTAGCTCTCATCAATCTCCAATCAGCCATCTCTCCAGAGTTTATCATGTCTGCCCATTCTGTCTACAATCTAACCAATCAATTCAAAACACACCTCACTCTTTTCCTTCTTAGCTTTCCAGCATCCCTTCCAGCCCTCCCCCCAGTAGACCCTTGCAGCTTCTTTCAACCTTATCTACTGAATACCAACTGGTGTGCCCTCCTGTATCCAGCTCACAATTTTCCCCTGGATATCCTCTACCTATGGGTCTCATAATGTCTTCTCAGCCAGCAGGGAGGAGTTAAGGCACCAAAGTCCAGGTCCATCTCCACTCCCCCCAAACTGCCCCTGCCCTAATAGGCCCCAATGATTAGACCACAGGCACCACTCCACCTCTAGAGACCACTAAATATCCAAGCCCCAACATTTGGCCATCAGGATCCAGTCAATTCTTGTATCTAAGTCATTCACCCAGTGTGTATAGATCCTCTTTTCTCCCCACTTTGTTCTGCCCATATCCCCTAAGGAGCTAAGATTCTCTACCTCCTCTCATATGTTCAGACCACCACTTCTTCTACCAGTACTCCTCTCTCTATCCATTCTATCTAACAGAGGGTTCTGTATCATATTAAAGTCACCACCCAGAACATCTACCCTGTCCTCCAAAAAAGTGCCCTCCTCTAAGAGCCCCTTAATCCATGCAATCCTCTCACTCCTGGCTACCAGGCAGTAGTATGAACTAACACTCACTGGCTCCCACCTAGGTCGATGCCATTCCCCCCATACCAAATGATCTCTCTAGTTCCTGATTCTCCCTAGATCTCCCTAACCACCCTGCATCAAAATTGCCACTTTGCCAATCCAAGCTACAGTGCCTTCCCATTCTCTAGTCTACTCCACTTGATCCACATCACTCTCATACCATATATTCTGCAGCAGAAAGAGATCAGCCTCTAATCTCTTAAGCCAAGTAAAAATGTTCTTATGCCACCCTGAACCCCACAGCCCATTTACATTAAGAGAGAAAGTGTTGGTTGTACTATTCATTAGGAATAATGTTTTTTAGAAGAGAATTCCCCACACTCTCTCTACTGCTCCACCTCTATCTGCTCCTGTGCCAGATTCAAGATATGTTCTACAGCCCACTCCTTCTCCTCAACTCTCCTTACCTCCAATCTCCCCAGAAGCTTATTCAGTTCCCCCTCCTCCTTCTCCTCAAAAATCCTCATGATACTCTTGACAGGTATCCTGCCAGAGTTGCAGACCATGATGCTTTGTCCAACAGTAGGCCACCTATTCACCCACCACTACAGCCAGCTCAGCCTTCCTCTCCTCATCAACCTCATACCCCTCCTCTTCTAGGAAAACTGCAATACTTCTGCCTTCAATACCTCCACCACTCCATCACTACATAGAACTCTCACCCATTGCTCATCACTTATCACCCTCAGGTCCACCTCTCTCAACTCCTCAGCTGCAAAGTTATTCATCATCTGATATATCCAAAGCAAGTTCCCCACCTCCTTCCCCCCAGGTATTACTGGTCATCCTCTATCCAGCATTGTCATATCAGCCCCTATACTTGTAGTCTCATCCCACCCATCCTCAGGGATGTCCACCAATTCCTCCTCACCTATGACTACTACCTGTTCCCCCTTTTCCACCTCAGGAACTCTAAATTATACACATTGGGCCCCATGCATTAGCACATCCACTGTTCCTTGTCTCCTTGCTATAGGTCCCTACCTGATAAGAGGGGTAGGGGAATCCTCTCAGTCTTCCTCCCAGACTTCAAATGTGCCATCCTTATATGGATTGCTGCTAGGTATCTTCCTGGCCTCCTCTTGACCCACTTCTTCTACCTCACTATTTCCACCAGCCTAGACACTCACCTTGGCCCCCCTGGTATCCTTGCTACTACTAGCAGATATTGATGCCTCTTCCCCAAGCTTTACCAGTAGCTCTCTCTATACCTTATGGCTCTGGGACCTCTTCCACATTTTCTTGTCAACTCAAATACATTTCCCTTCAACAATCTCCAAGTGTGTTACCTTCACATATGTCTTTCAGGCTTTTGCCCTCCTCTCTACTGCTCCACTCTGCTCCTCCAATGTCTTGAGCAGATCCTCCTCCTCCTCCTCTCTCCTCTTTACCCTCAACATCTTACAGATAAAGGCTCTCCACAGTATAACCAAAGGCCAGTCACTTGGCTTTCCAGTGGCCTCTTTCTTAGCTAGCTAGATCCTGACATCCACATCTTCAGTCTTGAGAGTAGTCCCCTCTCACATCTGAAATCCAATATCAACTATATCACTATACTCTGCCATCACCTCCTCAACCCTCCTCCTGGTCTCAGCCATTATCACTGTAGGCACTCCTTTCACCAAAAGCTGAACCACCCTAGGGTCCCACCTTAAGCAATATACCATAGAGACCACCACCTCCCCTACTGTCACTTCTGTCTTCAACACTTCCTCCAGTGGGCCCTCCTCCTCAAATCCCACTTCTACCCCCTCTAGCCCCTTCAGAAATCTCACTGAGGTGGCTCCAGCCATCTGCTTAGAGATAAGCCCCAAAACCATCCTCACCATCACTGCTAAGTCCTGAAAGCACAAGGTTACAGTAAACTCTGAGATTGACTTCTTGAGTAACAGAGCCACCACTAGTCCCATCACACCATTGGCTAGGTCTCCTTTCCTCTTTGGTCCCATCAGCCCAGCTCCACCATCAGCAGTTACATTTGGATTTTTTTCCAGATTCCCTATCACACCACTATCAATAGTCTCCCCTCTACTCCTAGCTACTACTCTACCAGCCCTTCTACCCACTAGCTGAGGTACTACACCTCCTACTTCTCCTTCCCTCTGCTTTCCTTTCCCCTCTGCCTGCCTGCTACAAGACCCAACAGGCCATCCTCCAGTCTTCAGTATATCTACAAAGCTCCTCTCCCTCTGTCCACCTGCTCCTCCCCCAGCACCACTACCACTGCCTAAACCACCCTACCCACTTGGACCCCCAAAAGACCCCATTCCTAATCCATACCCTCAGCCAATATGTTGTCTATCAAAGGCTCTAGGTTCACCCAATCTAGTATACATGTTGGCTCACATATTGGTTGCCATGATCCTAGTACCTTTCTCCAATAAACATCTTGAAAGTATGTTGTAAAAGTGTGTGTAACATGAATGGTAACTGAGAAAGGTGTTAAATAGTAGTCACCTTTTCTTCAGTATTCTGAAGTAGTTCTGAGAATTCAAATCCTTTAGTTCCTCTTTCTGATAGTGGAAATGTTTTGACTTCTTGAGTTGTGAGATTGTTCTTTATAATCTCTATAATTAATTATACTATATTTTGTTCTAACAGAATGATATATTGTTCTTTTCCAAGGTTTCTCAGAAAACTTTAATTTCATCCTAGTATTCTTCATCAATAACTTCTCCTTCTATTGAGAGATCATAATCTTTTGCTAGTCTACTTTTTTCTGTTATCCTAGAATAGATATCTTGAGATATTTGTACCGCTATACTAGTTCTTATTACTTGAGATTTTCCTGACAGTATTGTCTTTTTTTTTTTTTTTTTTTTTATAGTTACTTGGACTCCCTTTATTAATCGAATCTATAATAATATTAATACAGCCTAAGCCCTCAATCTATCCCACAGGGCCCCCCCCCTTTCTTAGTTCTCACAAACGATACCCCATCCACTGTTACCACCACCCTACTACCACTTTTCGCTACAATCCTCCTTACTAGTTCCTTATGTTTTCCCCCCTTGGGGCCCCACCCAATCCACCATGCCTTGAAAAGCTCTAACACCAGCTCCTCCCACCTCACTATTCTCAGGCTCACCAGCCTCTGGGGTCCTTTCTCAAACGTGCTCCTCCAGTGGTCAGTGAGCCCCACCCAAAATGCGACAGCCCAGCCAACCATCAGCTACTCATTTCCCACCCCCCCCACCAACCTTGACTGCAGTGCCCCCCACCACCCACCTACCTCAGGGTTAGGCGCTGACACTCCTAGCCTCACCCCAACAACCTTTCAGAAATTCTCCAGACTCTCGCACTCTCCCAGCCAATGTTCAGGCGTCTGTACCACCCCTCCCTCCTGCCCTACATTATGACACTCCTCACAGTCAAAGACCCCACCCTCCACCAGATGTCCAGTCCTAAAATTCAGCATCACATTCCGACGCAACAGCCTCCACTATGCTACCCAGTATTTTGGCAGGAGCCACCTCGACACCACTTTAAACCAAGATCATATGCCTGCCCAGTTCCACCTCTCCCCAATCCCAGCCCCTTGCCAGGCCTTTGGCCAAAGGTCTTGCCCCAGACCCCTCAGGCACTCCATACCTTCCTCTAAGCGGAAGTCCTTAACCAGATTCCCTCCCAATAAGAGTCTGTCCCACCTCCACATCTCCGGACCCCAGTCCTTATCCCCTTCAGTACCTCGCCAACGGATCCCAATCCAGTGTGCCCCATCTACCACTCCCCACCAGAATCCTTTGTATCACATCCTCTGGCTACCATCCAAGGCCACCAAGGACAGTAGATCACCTGAGCCACCCCATGGCGACACCCTTATCTCCCACAAATGCTGCATAAGGGGCACCCATTCTCCTCCTCTCAACTCACTAGCCCTCTTCATCCACCACGCCCTCAAGCAGAGTAGCTTCTTAGAAAAGTCCACCAGGCCAAGTCCTCTGTGATCCACAGGAAGTGCTAACACCTCCCAATCCACCTGACTCCAGCGTCCAGCCCAGAGCCAAGAGCGGGCCATCTTGAGAAGCCTTTTGACCACCCACTTAGAGAAATCCAAATGGTAGCCCAGATACCAAAGCTTCAGCATCCAATACACATTCAGAACAGTTACCCTCCCTGCCAGTGACACCTGTCTACCACCCCAACTTATCAGTACTGTCCCCCATTCTACCAGCTTGTGCTCCCACCACTCCATAGGAAGTAACGAGCCATACACTGAGAAATAGATACCTAAGTACCGTACCACTCCTCCCGCCAGGACAATTGTTCCAATGATGTCCCCCCCTATGACACCTTCCCCAAGGACCATTGTCTCACACTTGTGCCAGTTGAGTTTCGCCCCAGAGCATCTCTCATACCACTCGACTATCTCCTTGAGCATAGCCACATCTGCCACCAAGCCCAACCCGACCACCATATCATCTGCAAAGGCCCCCACCTTCCAATTGACCCCCAAGATATTCAGTCCACCGACCCTGCGCCGGATCCTGTCCAACAATGGCTCCAGGGCAAAGGCATAAAGGATAGGCGATAGCGGATCCCCTTGAGGCACCCCCCTCCCCAAGGGGAAGGAGGCCCCCCTGTGACCATTCACCAGAATCGCAGCCCTACTCCCTTCCAGCAATCCAATAAGTGACTGACACATGTCCACTGGTACCCCAATGCACTCCAGTACCTTCTCTAACCATACTCTCTGCACCCTATCATAGGCCTTCTCCTGGTCCAGAAACACCAAGCGGCCATCCACTCCTGCAGCTCTAGCACCTTCAATGATGCCATGAACCCATGCCGTGCCATCTCGGATCAGTTGGCCTCCAACAAAGCCTTGCTGCTCCTTCCCTATCACCTGCTGTGCCACACCCTGTAACCTCGCCACCAGAATTTTGGTGACCAACTTCCGGTCCATATTCAGCAGCATGATTGGCCTCCAATTTTTCCAATCCTCCTTACACCCTTTGTCCTTGTACAGCAGAGAAACCAGCCCCAACTGCTGCCCTCCAATCCACTCCCCGGTACTGATGACTGCATCACACATCAGCGACATCTCCTCCAGAGCCTCCTCTACGAATGCCATATGTTTCCAAAAGTCCCAAGGCAGACCATCCTCCCCAGGTGCCGTTCCCAGGGATATTGATGCCAGAACTTGAAGGATCTCCTTGCCCAAAACCAGTTGGCCAAGATCCCCCAACCCAGCTGCCGGATTCAGGTGCCAATCTTCCAGATGCTGCTCAATGTCCTGCGCCCCCTTCCCTCCCTCCTCCTCACTCCAGAGGTTACTCCAGCAGGCGCTCAGCTGGCCAAGGATCCCCTGCACACCTAATACCATCTCTCCCTCATCATTAAGAACTCCTTCCCACTGGTGCCTAGCTCCCCTAGTATGTAGGAGATGGGACAGAAGCCTCGTAGGTCGTTCACCTTCTTCCAATCCTTGCCATCTTAACCTGGCCGCCATAGCCTGTGCCTGCACTGCCTCCTCCTTCCTCAACAAATCCTGTAATTCCACTACGTCCAACTTAGCCCACTTAGCCTTCCAGTCCAATATTTCCTCCTCCTCCAATAGCCTAGCCCAATTCAGAAGTAGTCTTTCTAGTCTCCTCGATGCCCATCAGACTCGTCTCCTTCACTGAGCACCTCGCTCCTTCCCAACTACCCCCCAGTACCTCTGAGCTTCAGATTTCAGTCTACGCCACCTATCTCCAATTCCCATTCCTGCTTGCCTCCACTTATTAATCTTGGATCATATCTCTGCTACCCACTCATTCCACAAATCCATCTCATCCAACAGTGAAGAGTTCAGACACCAATGCCCTGGTCCCTCTCCGCTCCCTCCAAACCTTCCACCTTCTCAAATACCCCAGTAATCTGACTAAGGGCACCACTCGACCTCCATTGTCTCCCAAACTGTACATCCCCAGCATTCCACAGTCAGAACCCAATCAATCCTAGTACCCAGCCCTCCTACCCAGTGCATATATAGACGTCGATCCCCATCTTGAAGTCGCATGGTGTCCACCAGCAAGCTGAGCCGTTCCACCTCATCTCATTCCTCCAATCCCCTACTCCTTCCTGTCATACCCCATCTCCCATCAGTTCTGTCCAGTCGGCTCTCCCGCACCATATTAAAATCACTCCCCAGACAGTCCACCCCAGCCTCAACCAAGAGCCCAGAATCCCGCAGATCTCCAATCCATGCCACTCGGGTCCCCCTCTCAGCCGGGCAGTAACAAGATCCCACCACAATTGAGTTCCATCCAGGCCTCTGCCATGTCCCCCACACTAATCTACTACCCCAATGTCTAGTGTCTGCAATGTCCCCTTTCCCCTTCCTAACCAGGATTCCCACTTTACCCTGCCAAACTGCCTCCCCACCCCACTCTCTAGTTCATTCTAGTCCATCCTCCTCCCCCTCACACTGTACATCCTGAAGTAAGAAAATATCTGCCTCCAGTTTCTTCAGCCACCCAAAAATCATATGTCGCCTCCTAGTCCCCCTAAGCCCATTGACATTCATAGAAAAAATGTTGGTTGTACTATTTATAGCAAATTATATGATAATGTTGAAGTCACCACATCTACAATTCCATGCTCACTTCCTCTCCAGCCAGATCCAGGTTCCTTTCTGCTGCAATCTTAGCTTCCACATTTTGCTGTCCATCCAGAGCTGCCAACAATTCCACACAGTCCTCACTATCCACCATCTCCATTGCCGCCTGATGCTCCTCACACACCACCTGCCACTTTTCCAGTCCCTTCCGCAGCCCCCACAGATAAGCTGCCCTTTCATTAGTAATACCCAACAGCATCGCCTCCCTTGCCTCAGTGACCTCATACTCCTCCGCCTCCAGAAGAGCTGCCATCATCTCATCTCTCAACTTCCTCATGACCTCCTCCCCTCGCAGCACTCACCCCCAGAATTCCTCACTGATCACCCGGAAGTCGATCTCGCCCAGTTCCTCAGCTGCCATATTTTGCAGCACCCTCAATAGCCACTTCTCCCCTCCAACTACCTCTGCTGCCTGTGCCAAATCTGCTTCCCCTTCCTTCCTCTCCTTGGTTCGCACAGACTCATCCCAACCATCCTTAGATACATCCTCCAGCTCCCCCTCTCCCACCTCGGGAACACCATACTGGATTAAATTATCCTCCGCCATCACCACGTCCACTACGGCCTCCTCCGGCCTCTGACCCCCACTCTCTTTCGCCTTCCCCCCTTGCTGCCCCTCCTCCGCCCAGATGCTAGCACTCACTCCCTTGCCCTCCTCCGTAGCCCCAGCCCTTTTACCTCCATCCAAACTGGCCAACAAATCCTTCTACAGCTGTCTCCCCTTCACCTTCTCCCAAAGCACCTTGTCCATTCGCACCTTCTTGCCCTCAATCACCTCCACTACCATCCTAGCCTCGTAAGCCCTCCAAGCCCTCTGCCTCCTCTCCACGGCCCCAGCAAGGTCCTCGAGTGCCTCCAGCAGATCCTCCTCCTCTTCCTCAGATCTCTTCACCCTCAAAACCTTGCACTCCACTGGGCCCCACTTCAACACCACTGGCCAATCCCTAGCCTTCCCTGTATTCTCCATCCCAAACAGCCTCAACCGGACATCCACATCGCCTGTCCTGAGCTCAGTCCCCTCCCATACCCTGAATCCAATGTCGACCACCTCACCATACTCCTTCACCACATCTGTGACCAGCCTCCTCGCCTCCTCCTTCTTCACTGTCAGCAGGTCGGCAATCACTAGGTGAATCACTCGGGGATCCCAACGCATACACCTCGCCATCGGCACCGAAATCCCTCCAATCACCACCCCTTTCTCCACTGCCTCCAGTAGCAAACCCTCCTCTTTAAACCCAACCTCGACTGCCTCCAGCTTCTTCAAAAACTTTACCGAGGCTGCTCCTTTCACCTCACTAGCCAGCAACCCCAGCACCATCTTTGCCGTCACCACCAAGCCACAGATGTACAACATGACAGCGAATTCTGATCGAGACTTTTTGAGTAATGAGGCCACCACTAGGCCCATCACACCATCAGCCGGTCCCCGGGCCTCATGCCGCTCCCCTGTCCAGGACCCCCATCAGCTGTCACATCTGGATTTTTTTCCAGATCGCCCGTCACACCGCTATCAACAGTCACCGCCTCAGCCACTATACCTCCAGCCCCACTATGCTGACCCCCCAGAGGAGAGGCCTCCTTGCCACTCGAAGTAGCAGCTGCCTTCCCCAGCTCCAGCCAGCCATCCAGTCCAGTCACCTGCTTCCCCATCCTGACCTTATCCGCGAAGGTCATCCTCTCTCTCCCACATTGCCCTACACCTCCTCTGCCACCACCTCCGGCCCCACGTCCCCTACTCGAAGTGCTCGGCATGCCCAGACCAGCACCTCAACCCCCCCCCACATGTTGCCAGTCAAAGGCACTGGGCCCCCCCTGTCCAGTATGCTCACCAGAATGCTTGTTGCTTGCCATCTTGATAGCACCAATACTTGAAGATATTGTCGAAAGTGTTGTCTGAGTCTTGTGTCACCCGAATGGTGAGTATTTATATATATTGCCTGACAGTATTGTCTGTGAGACAGTACTATAAAGATCATATTCTATATTAGTTAAATAAGCTTAGTGGAAATAATTACTTTATAATAAGCTTTTTAAATCTGATAACTTCTTCTGTCTCAGAAATAGTGTTAATAACTGAGATAGTTGAAGATCTTGAAGAAATGTTTTTATTTTTCTCTAGACAGATATTAGATATATGTATGTTCCATCTTTTTATAATAAAAATATTTGCCTTCTTTTCTAAGCCTGTCTCTTTCTTCTGAAGAAAATTTTTCAAAGGTAGATTTCTTAGATATTGGAGTTTCTCTGTTTCAATTTCTTTTTCTAGATTCTTGGTAGAGTTTGCTTAAAGTTTTCTCAGAGTTTCTTATATTATTCTGTTCTCTAGCTGTTAAAATTATTCTTACTCTAGATACTGCTTGTCTAAAGTACTATTGATCATGAGGACAGTCTGTAGAGATTTCTATTTCCTTGACTCTTCTGGCTAATTATGGAGAAATACTTTAGAAAAAGTAATTTGCTCTAGTTTCATTAGAGACATTATTAAGAAAGTTCTAATATATATATTCAAGAAGGCTTCCATTCTTACTGCAAAGACTTCTAGGTTTTCTTTGCTATATTCTTTTCATTTCATAACTTCTAATTGTGCTCTTATATCTGTAAAATGTAAAGGACTTAAGAAATATCTTTTTAAAAGATATTTAAGTCCTCTTGCTTCAGAGATATATAGTATCATAGATTGGTTACTGAGTTCTTCAAATATGTCAGATTCTCTTCAAGGTGTATCAATAGACTAACTCAAGTTTGTTACAAGTAAGTTCTTATTGGAGTGCCTTTCTAAGGTCTTATAGTCCTCAAACTTCTTATCTTTAAACTGTCTTGTTATCTCTTTAGATTGCTTATAAGGAATTGTATATATTGCACTAAGAGGAACTGACTTTATTTCAGAGAAAATAAGAGGGGTATTTATACAAAATATAATTCAATGGTTGCTAAGATATAAAGCTAAATATAAATCCCAATAACTAAAATAAACATCTCTCTCCGGTACCTCTCAGGTTACACAACATCTGGAAAGCAACTACTTCATCATTTTGGAGAAAAAGGGACTAACAACATGGTGACCAACAGGCAATCTGAGGTGCGTACTGGGTAGGGCGGCCCGAGTGCATTCGACTGGCAGCAAGTGGGGAGAGGCCCGGGCCTGGGGGGAGGTATGAGGGGGCTGCTGGCAGGTGGGCGAGAAAGGGGAGGAGGTGGTGGTGGAGGACAGGGTTCTGGGAGGGCAAGCTTTGCGGAGACGGTGAAGGGGAGGAGGCAGGCATCAGGGCTGGAGGGTTGGTTGAAGAAGGGCAAGGAAACGGAGAAGGCAAATGTACGTGGGGGTGTGGCCCTTGGTGGAGGGGGCGGAGGGGCTGGAGGTGTAGTGGCTGGGGGGGGTGTGACGGCTGATGGAGACGGGACTGCTGATCTGGAAAAAAATCCAGATGTGACTGTGGAAGGTGCGGCTGAGCGACCGGGGCTTGGGAGACAAGGGGATTTGGCAGATGGTGTGACGGGGCTGGTGGTGGCACTGTTACTCAAGAAGTCCATTTCGGCGTTTGTGGTGACACTGTGCTTCTGAGGCCTAGTGGTGATGGCGAAAATGGTCTTGGGGCTGATTGCCAAGCAGGTGGCTGGAGCGGCGTCTGTAAAGTTTTTGAAGGGACTGGAGGGAGTGGAGGTAGGGTTTGAGGAGGTTGAGCTATTGGAGGAAGCATTGAAGGTTAGATTGGTAGTTGGGGAGGTGCAAGTACCGATGGCTCGTTGTCTGAAATGGGACCCCAGAGTGGTCCAACTATTGGTGAAAGGGGTGCCCATGGTGACGGCGATGGAGATGAGGAAGAGAGTTGAGGAGGTCATGGAGGAGTATGACGAGGTAGTGGATATTGGATTTAGAGTCTGGGAGGGAACTTCGCTCAGAACGGGTGACATGGATGTGAGGATTCAGTTGGCAGGAAAGGAGGCAACCGGGAAGGCAAGGGACTGGCCTTCTGGTATGGTCTGGGGGGCGATCGTGTGCAAGATGACGAGGATGAAGGGGAGCGAGGAGGAGGAAGAGGACCTATTGGAAGTGCTGGAAGAGCTGAGTGGTGCAGTAGAACAGAGGGCAAAGGCTTGGAGGGCCTTCGAGGAGGCGACACACTTGGAGGTGGTAGAGGAGAAGCAGTTTTGAGTGAGCAAGGTGCAGTGGGAACAGGATCAGGGATGTAAGAGGCAGAAGGAACTGTTGGAGAAGATGAAGGGGGGACCTCTGAAGGAGACAAGCAAGGTGGTGGCCACAGAGGGGGCCGATGCAAGTGTCTGGGCAGGCGAGGGAGGCGAAAGTGCTGGGAAGAGGACTGTTGAGAATAGGGGGACGTCTGGCAAGGATCTGTATGCCGATGGAACACTGGAGGTGTGGGATGAGATATGGGAGAATTCTCCGACACCTACACCCCTCATCAGACGGGGCCCAGCTTCACGAAACAGGGTGGAGGAGGATGTGCTGATGAAGGGGGCCCAGAGAGTGCAATTTGGAGTCCCGGAGGTGGCAAATGGGGGAAAAGTGGTGGCAGTTGGGGAAGAGGAACTGGTGGACATCCCAGAGGAGTGGGATGAGGCTGCAAGTGCTGGAGCTGACACCACAATGCTGGATGGTGGGAGGCCGGCGACCCCGGGAGGAAAGGAGGTGGGGAACCTCCTTTGGATGTGCAAAATGATGAATAACCTGGCAGCTGAGGAACTTGGTGAGGTGGATCTGAGGGTGATGAGCGATGAGCATTGGGCAAAGATTTTGCAGGGAGAAGGGGTGGTGTTGGCATTGAAGGCGGAGATTCTGGTGGTATATCTGGAGGAGGAGGGCTATGAGGTAGATAAGGAGCGGGAGGCAGAGATGGCGGTCATCGCTGGAGAGAGGGCTGAATACTGCTGGAACAAGCACCATGGACTGCAGCTCTGGCAGAAGGCATGCATAGAATACCGAGAAGAGTTTGAGGAGAAGGCTGATGAAGAGATGAATGAACTGCTGGCTTGATTGGAGGCTCAGAGGGCGGAAGAGGTGGAGTTGACTGCGGAACACAATCTGGACACGGCACAGGAGGAGATGAGCATGGAGCAGTAGAGATCGATTGCAAACATACCATATTTTATTATGAACAGTACAACCAATATTTTTTCTTTAAATGTGAATGGGCTACGGGGGGCTACTCAATGTAGGAACATTTTTACTTGGTTGAAGGGATTGGAGGCCGATCTCTTCCTGTTGCAGGATATTCGGTGTGAGGTTGAGTCTGATATGATGGCGTGGACAAAGGAATGGGGAGGTGTAGTGGTTTGGAAGGGCAAGGTGGGAATTTTGGTCCAGAAAGGCAGAGGGGAGATTCAGGATGTGAGGAGTTGGGGAGAGAGGCTAGTCTGGGGAGAGTGGATTCATACAGATTGGGAGCCAGTTACCGTTGGCTCCTACTACTGCCCTGCAGTGCGGGGTGAGCAGGTCGATTAGATGAAAGGTCTACTGGAGAGCGGGAGCTTTGTGGAGGCTGGGGTTGATATGCTTGGGGGTGATTTCAATATAATTCGAGATGCACTTTTGGATAGAATGGATGGAGGATGTGGTGCTGAGAGCTGGAGTGGAGGACTGGTGGCATGAGAGGAGGTCGAGAGGCTAAGTGCACTGGTAGACGCTGGGAGGGAGTGCTGGGGGAATAGGAGGGTTTATACATACTGGGCAGGGGGTCTGGGGACGAGAATCAATTGGATTCTAACAGCCAGCTGCTGGGGCCTAGATGTTTGGAAGTCACTGGAAGTAGAATGGTGCCCTTGGTCAGATCACTGGGGGCTTTTGGGACAGGGACGCTTTGGGGGAAGTAGGGATAGGCCTGGACATTGGCGCCTCAATTCCGCTTTGTTAAATGATAAGACCCGGTGGGATGAGTGGGTTAAGGACATTCAGCTGAAGGTGGGAAACTGGCGGCAGGAAGGTGCCTCAGTTGGGGTCAGGTGGATTAGGATGAAGGAGATGGCTAAGACCTATTGGAGTGAAGCTGGCAAGGAGGCAGGGAAGCAGAGGAGGTGTAGAGTGCATTGGGCTTCTACTAGATTGGCTAGGCTCCTGGAGGAGTGGGCGAGGTTGAAAATGCTAGAGGGAGAGGAAGACTGGAGGTTAATGAGGGCAAAAATGGAGGTTGGAGAACTACAACAGGTGCTGCGGGAAGAGGAAGAAGTGAGGGTACAGAGCCTGGCGGCACGGCTCCGCTGGCAGGATTTGGAGGAAGGGGAGAGGCCTTCCAAGTTTCTTACGAGGGCGCTTAGGGCAAGGCAGGTACAGCAATGGTGGGAAGAGGTGTTAGACTCAGATGGAACATTGGTATACGGTGTGCAGGACATTCTTGGATCACTGAAGGAGAAATGGAGTGGATTGTGGAGTGAGGAGGAGGGTGGGGCAGATGCTGAGACCATTGAATGAGCATTGGAGGATTGGCACCCACCGCATATCGAGGGGCTAGATGACCTGGTGATGCCGGTACAGGAAGATGAGATCCACCAGGTGCTTGCCGCGACGACACCAGGTACGGCACCTGGAGAAGATGGTCTGCCCTGGGACTTTTGGAAGCGAATGGTTGAAGTCCCAGGGGTGATGGGAGAGATGACAGCGTTGTGCGACTCCATCCTACAGACTGGGAGGTGGGTGGGGGAGCAGGACCTTGGGCTGGTGACGCTACTTTATAAAAACAAAGGAAAGAGGGAGGATTGGAAGAACTGGTGGCCGATAATGTTGTTAGATATGGACAGGAAGTTGGTGACTAAGGTGGTGGTGGCAAGATTACAGAAGGTGGCCCAGCAAGTTGTGGGTATTGAGCAGAGGGGATTTGTGGGCAGTCGGCTCATCAGAGATGGCACTGCCTGGGTACATGGAGTTATCGAAGGGGCAAGGGCCTGTGGACTGGATGGGCAACTAGTCTTCTTGGACCAGGAGAAGGCTTACGACCGGGTGCGGAGAGTCTGGCTGGTGAAAGTTTTAGATAGGATGGGAGTTCCATCCCAATTCTGGTCGGTGATGGTCAGCCTACTGGAAGGGAGTAGGGCTGCGCTCGTGTGCAATGGTCATCGAGGGGTGGCATTCCCCTTGGGCAGGGGGGTGCCCCAGGGGGACCCACTGTCTCCTATTTTATATGCTCTTTCGCTGGAACCCCTTATGGATAGAATTCGGCGGAGAATAGAAGGACTCTCTGTCTTTGGCATAGGGTGGAAAGTTGGGGCCTTTGCGGACGACATGGTGGTTGGTTTGGGTTCGATTGCTGACGTTGAAGAGCTCAAGAGGACCGTGGAGTGGTATGAGGAGAACTCGGGAGCGAAGTTGAACTGACATAAATGTGAAACAATGGTGCTTGGCAATGGTCTGGTGGGAGGGGAGGTGATAGGAACAATCGTCCCTGCTGGGGAAGCAGTGCAGTACTTGGGCATCTATCTGTCGGTCTACGGGTCAGTTCTGCCCAGGCTCTGGTGGGAGCAGTGGATTGGAATTTGGGAGGAGGCCCTGCGGAGTTGGGGGGGAAGACATTTTTCTCTGGTGGGGTGGGTCTCAATTTTGAATGTTTACTGGCTACCGAAGTTGTGGTACCTAGCCTATCATCTGGACTTCCCGGCTTGGGTGGTGAAGAGATTGGTGAAGTCAGCAAAGGAATGGATTTGGGCTGGAAGGCGGAGTCAGATTGGTTGGGAGATCTTGTCCCTACCAGTGGCGAGAGGTGGACTTGGGCTGGTGGACTTCCCGAAACGGTTATATTGCTTGCGGGCATGGTGGCTAAAGAGGACAGTGGAATTGAGAGGAGGTGGCTGGGTACCTCTGCTACAAAAGATCTGGGAGAGGCGGACATCACTGAGGGGCGCGACTGGGGATCTCCTCGCATTAGTTGGACTTCAGGATTCCAGGCAACTGCGATATAGAGGATTTTGGTGGGGGATAGCAGAAGGGGTGCACCGCATTGGAATTTGTTGGCAGGGGAATGAAGGAGAGGAGGATTGGGACCAGGCGATGTAGAGATGGGATCATATATTGCTGGGTGGCACCCCTTTAATTGAGTTCGACATTGGTGATGGAATGGAATGCCAAAGGGGACCAGGCCAGGATCTGTGGCCTAGCGGTTGGCAAGGAGTTGGAATTGGCGAAGAGTGGGACTGGCATGGTGTTTGGACTTGGAGTGCTGCGGTGAGAAAGTGGATGCCGCCAAAGTTCTGGGTGGTCTGGTGGCGCTTGCTGAGGAGGAATGTGATGCTCAAATTTCGCTCAGGGCATCTTATCGTAGGAGGGTGCTTTGACTGTGAGGAGTGCCATAATGTAGGGCAGGAGGGGGGTTGTGTACAGACGCCTGAACATTGGCTAGGGGAGTGTGAGGTGTTGGGGGATTTTTGGTGTGCAATTGGGGAATGCTTGGGGGTACGGCATAGGAGGGATGAAGTACGAGGGAGGTGGGAGGACCTGAGGGACAGATTGGTAGGGGGGATCGGGAAGGAGTGGATTACTTTGAGCTGGGCATTGGCTATTTGGGTGGGACTGGCCAGTCACTGGCTATTCATTTTTGAGGATGGCAGCAAGCAGGGATTGGGGGACCGGTTGGTGCGGTGGCATAGGCTTATGGAAGACACCTTAACGAGCTGGTGGCTGGGTTGGGGGCTGCAGAGTGGTCGGAGGCGCTACTTAGTGGAGAAAATTTGTGGTCAGAGTGGGGGGAGAGTTGGCATAGTGGGGGATA
>RBNI01001671.1:0-21358 GCA_003990745.1 Jimgerdemannia flammicorona | reverse complement strand
GGGGGGGTTGGATCGGTGAAGTGGTGTGGTAAAGGGGTGGCAGGGGGGGAGGGGGTGAAGATGGTTTTGATGGTGGAGAAGTTGATGGAGTTTTGTGGGACGCGTGAGAATGCTGTAGGGCGTTTTGGTAATGATATAGAGTAATGGGTCTATAATGTTACTTTTGATGGCATTTATTCTAATCTCCGTCTTCTACCTCCTCACCAATTGGTGGTGCTGGATTCTTACAGACAAGCGGCGTCAAGCACTAGTGGCGGTAGTTCGGGGAGTCCCGTCATCGACATCGACGGCAATGCCGTGGCGTTACAAGCCGGTCAATAATTCACTGTTATTTTGTTTTTATCTCGCGCAAAGTTTTTTGAGGATTTTCTTTTTGAACGCATGCTTACATTCTCTTACACCCGCCACAACCATAATCGGTATGAACAGGCGGTCACGTTAAGGCGGCGACGGACTTCTTCCTGCCGCTGGACCGGGTGAAGCGGGCGCTCAAATATATTCAAGAAGAGGAGAAGGTGCCTAGGGGGACGATGCAAGTCCAGTTCATGTGAGTGACACCAGCATCTGATTCTTTGACCAGTGTGACCAGATTTTGGAGGGGCCAATTCATGTCTAAATCTACCACTCGGCCCATATTATTCTGGCAGGCACCGTCCCTTTGATGAAACTCGCCGTCTGGGCCTCCAGCACTCGACCGAGGCCACACTACGCGCGCTCTACCCCAAGGAGATTGGCATGCTCGTTGTCGAGACGGTCGTTCCCAAGGGTCCGGCGTCCGCGTTACTCGAGGAGGGCGATATTCTCGTCACCCTCGACGACGATTACGTTACAAAATTTGTGCCACTCGAGGAGCTTATGGATTCGAGCGTTGGGAGGGATGTCAGAGTCGGGATCGAGAGGGGCGGCGTGGCCATGGAGGTTGCGATTTGCATACAGGATTTACATTCTATGTGGGGTTTTTTTTTTGTTTTTGGGAGGGGGTCAGTTTACAAATTTTGGTGGTGAGGATTTTGCAATGTGTTGTGTAACCTTTTTTTTTTTTTTTTTCTCGCCAACAGCACGCCAGATCGGTATGTCGAGATTGGTGGCGCTAAGCTCAATGAGTTGTCGTACCAGCTCGCGAGGTCGTATTGTGTGCCGTGTCAGGGTGTCTATGCGGCGGAGCCGTCTGGCAGTAAGCATCGTGACGTAGAGATTGTAAAATAGTGAATATTTTCATTTTATCGAATGGAGATTGGACATTCGACTTCATTGATCCTCTTTTATTTTACCTCTAGTGTTCCGTCTAGACGGCCCCGATCATGGCTGGATCATCAATTCGATCGACAATAAGCCAACCCCGAACCTCGACACCTTCATCAGCGTCATGCAATCGATCCCGGACCGCGAGCGCGTCCCTGTCGTTTATCACTCCATTGCCGATTTCCACACCACCTCCGTCGCCGTTATCCAGGTTGAGCGCCACTGGTCTCGCTTCCGCCTCGCCGTCCGCAACGACACAACTGGAAGATGGGATTTCACGGACCTCGGTGCCCCGCTGTCCCCGAAAGCCATCCAGCCAGCCACCGCCCGTTTCATTCAGCTCGACGAGTCCGTCGGTCCTGCAAAGGACCTCATCCGCTCTCTCGTCAAGGTCAGCTACTACATGCCCTGTCGTATTGATGGGTTCCCCAAGTCTCGCAAACAGGGCGCGGGGCTCGTGCTTGACCATGCGCGTGGGCTTATTGTCGTATCGAGGAGTATTGTGCCCTTCGCCATGGGAGATCTGAGCATCACGTTTGCGGACACGATTATTGTGCCGGGGAAGATCGAGTACCTCCACCCGAGCCATAATTTCGCGTTCGTGAGATATGATCCAGCGTTGGTGGGGGAGACGGATGTGAATAGCGCACCGTTATCCAAGGATATGCTGTTGCAGGGACATAAGGTTACGTTGGTGGCCTTCAACCATAATCAGAGGCCCGTATGCTTGACCACGGTGGTAACGGATATCACGAGCGTCACGATCCCGCAGAACTCGGTAGGTCAATCCTAATGTTGCATCGCTCGACTTCCAAAGAGCTTTCTGAACAAGCTCAAACATTCCGCGTTTTTCTTTCCAGACTCCCCGCTTCCGCAGCGTCAACCTCGATGCCATCACGCTCGACACCCCCCTCGCACAACAATGTTCCTCAGGCGTCCTGGCCGACTCTCACGGGCACGTGCAAGGCCTCTGGCTCTCCTATCTCGGCGAGCGCAATATGTCCGGCCACGACAACGAGTACCATCTCGGCCTGCATATCCACACCGTCCTGCCCGTCCTCACCGCTCTCCAGAAGGACGAAGTCCCCAGCCTCCGCAGCCTCAATGTCGAGCTCATGCCCGTACAGATGGCTCAGGCCGTCGCTATGGGGTTGGGACAGGAGTGGGTGCGCAAAGTCGAGGAGGCTAACTCCGCCAAGCATCAGCTGTTCTTGATTAGGAGGACTGAGACTGGGAGCGAGAGTGCTAAGGTGTTGGAGGAGCTGGATCTAATTTTGGCGGTTAATGGGAAGACGGTCACGAGGATGTATGAAATGGATGTGCAGTATGAGGCTGAGGAATTGGAGATGGTATGTATTGATTGTGGAGCGAAGTGTGTGGAGTTAACGAGATTGGTGTTTGTGGAGTTAACGAGATTGGTGTTTATGGAGTCATCGAGATTGGGCTTTGGCCTATCGATATTCTAAGGTGTGTATTGTTAAAAAGATCTGGCCTTTCCGTCTCACATTCTGGGTTTTTGTCACACTCAATTGTAGACCATCCTGCGTAAAAAGGAAGAGATGACGATCAAGGTACCCACGAGCCCCGTTTCCGGAGATGGCACGAGCCGTGTAGTAATGTGGGCTGGGGCGGCATTACAGGGTATGCTGTCTTGCGCTCATGATCATTATCGTATGACGTTCGAGTCGGTATGAGATATTTATGGATCTGTGTTCTTGGAACTCGCAACACCTAGAGCCACACAAGGCTGTTCTCCAGCAGTCCAAAACACTGCCGTCGCGGATCTACGTCTCGGCGAGAAGCAAAGGGTCGCCGGCATACATGTATGGCATGGTAAGTGGACAAACTCTCAGTGTTCGAATAGCTGACTTGCCGAGAGACCACCATTATTCTTTTACCCGAACAAACGCGCTCGCATCCACCCACGACCTCCAGGTCCCGACCCAGTGGATCACGCACATCAACGGTACCCCGACACCCGATCTCGACGCCTTCGTCGAGGCCGTGCGGCTGTGTCCCGACAACACGTACGTGCGCGTCAAGACCATTAGCTTTGACAATATACCCATGGTCCTCAGCGTCAAGAATAATTTGCATTATTGGTAGATATCTCGTCTTCCGTGTTTGTAGAGTGGGTTGGGCGGGATCGGATCGGATGGTTATAACTGATTCTTGTGCGTTTGTGGGTCTGTAGGCCGACGATTGATATGGTGAAGGATTCAACGGCCGAATGTGGGTGGCGCAAAAACGAGGTCGTGTAACGGGTAAAGGACCCGCCGAGGATGGATAGATGGTTAATGCAAGAGCTGTACGGTCTGTACCAGTGAAATCGACGTTGCAAGATGTAGGCCGATGTTGATCTATGCTTTTGGTTTTGGACTTTAAATAGTTGCTCGCCGCTTCTCTTTCTTTTCTTTTTTCTTTTTGACGTTTTCTCACACACACACACACACACACACACACACATACACACACACACAATTCCTTCATCCTTTTTTGCTTGGCCGTTACTTGTTTGTACATGTAATTCTTTTGCGGTTCTGGCTGCTACTCCATTCGTACGGTCCTTGTGCGTGTTCCGAAGCTTTTTTGTTTTGATTTATAGATATCAGATTACACTTGCCTTTTTTTTTTTTTTTTTTGTTTGTTGGACTTTTGTTATTTGTACATAGCTCTATGATGGCGCCGGCAGTAAAGCGTCTCGCACATGGCGGTTTGGTTAGCATGATTTGACAAGGCAGTCGGTTGTCAGGTTTGGGGTAGGATTTGGAAATGGAAGAAACGAGTGTGCGAGGGGCTGATAAATGAAGCGATGGGCGTGGCGAAGAGAGAGCATTAAACATATGGAAGCTTTGGGGAGGCTTTATGTATAGGTGCGGATATCGTTTATTTTACAGCGCATTATACCATATCTTTTCCACACCGTCAACCTACATATACGCCTTACGACTAACTGTCCCACCACATTTACTCCCTCCGATACCTCACCCTCTCCACCGCGATCAGGTACTCTTTCTCTGGCGCCCCCAAGTCGTGGTACCCGAGCGGGCCGATATCGCAGTCAGCGCACGACAGGTACTTGGTTGTGTCGACCGTGTGCGAGAAGCCGATGTTCTCAAAGTCCATCATGTTGGTCAGGACCCAGTAGGGTTGTGTGGGAGGGCCGTCGGTGGTAGTGGAGGGGGTATCCGTTGGGAGAGCGAGCTGGGTGAGGGGAAGAGGGTGTGGAATTGGAATCGGCAATAATAAGCGCGATTATCCGTTGCGTTGAGATTGCCAGTACGCAGTAAAGAATCGAACGTTTTCCTCCGCACGCCAATTCCGCGAAAAACCTGAGTCCATCGCATCTCTCACTTACCTTCAGGCTGTCCCGCTCCATCCAGGTGGCTGCGCCCTTCTTTAGCACGATGGATCGACATCCCTCGCGCGGACAGAAGATATCGTAGGCATTTTTGGCTAACCCTTCGCCAACGACGAGGTTTGATGCGGGGTTCTCTATGGACTTGTAGGGTATGAGTGGTGCCGACATTATAGTCGAGTGGCGGGAAGAGACTGTGTGTGTGGCTTATACGTGCGTGCGTGCGTGACTTTGCATTCTTATTTGACGATGACGTCCGTCCTTCTCCTGGACGTCCCGATTAACCAGTCACCAACCATTTTTAGAACAACCGCCCCCTTTCCCCATTTTTCTTTGATTAAAAAACCCCCTAAGGGGTTCGGCGTCACCCAGAGGTAGTGCGATACCAGGGACACCTGTGGGTCTGAGACGGCAAGCCGGAGCTCAGAACCCAAGATTCAAAAATAAGATTAACAAACAATGGATCATTGATCCATATAATAGTTGTTAAACTATTAAGAACAGATACTACACTTGATCTTAGCCAATAGGCCTGAGAGGATTGTGCTTTTTCGCATTCTTCCTTATCAGCACTTATGACTTAGTGATGTAATCTTCAGCCTTCTTTCTGATTTGGTGTAGTATCCAGATTTTTACATCAACCTATCTCCAAGTTAGGTCTAAATTTGTAGCTGAGGTTCCATCAGAATCTTCTTCTCTGAAGAGCAGCTCTCTTGGGGTAAAGTGTGTGCTCTATGACCATATGTCTTATAGAATAGAGAGGGCAGTTGGGAGATAGTTATCCCAATTCTCATATATCTCTGAGATCTTTGCTAGGATGTTCTTGAGGGTCTTGTTGGTTCTCTCTGTCTGTTTATTTCCTTGAGGGTGGTATGCAGTAGTCTTGATGTGCTGGATCTTATATTTCTGATATATTATCTTATAAAATCCATTGACAAATTCCATGCTGCAGTCTGTTGTGATTTGCTTTAGTGTCTTGTAGTGATAGATGATTTCTCAGTGCAGGAAGTCAGCTATAGAGAGGACATTGGCTTCTTATAATGCTCCTGCCTCTATCCATTTGGTGAAGAGGTCTACAATAACTATAATATAGCAGTTTCCTGATAGTATTACTGGTAGTGGTCCAATGATATCTATTGTGATGTGGTGGAAGGAGATAGGCTCAATTCTTGATGACCTGGGTGCCTGGTCTTGCTGATCTTGTTTCTGTTTTTGGCACTTATCACATCCTTTGACAAATTGGCGCAGGTCTTCTTCCATCTTGGGCCACCACATGGTTCTTCTTGCCTTGTCATATGTGTTGGTTCCTCCTAAGTGTCCTTGCTCATGTACTTTCTTCATTACTTGATACTTCTTATATTTGGGTATTACTAGCTTTCCTCCTTTTCTGAGCATAGTGTTGTCTAGTTCAAACTGTTTCTAAGTCCAGTTGATGATGGTGATTGTCCAGGGTTTGAGATGGTTGGGCATCTTTCACTGCCCAAGATAGCTGATTAATCTATAGTATAGCTCCTTATTCATGTTGAATAGTCTTGATGGGGGTGTTTCGGGGTGTCTTTGAGAGTGCATCAGTATTGGTGTTGGTCTTTCCTGAGTGGTGCTTGACAGTACAGTCATACTCTTGCAGCCTGTAGATCCATCTGGCATATATTTCTTTGGGGTTCAGAGTGTGGAATAGCCAGGCAAGAGTGGAATGGTCTGTTTGAATGGTGAAGTATTTCCCAGCTAGATAGTAGTGGAACTTGTCTACTACCCAAACTACTGCTAAGTATTTGAGCTTGCATGACTCGTAGTTCTGTTCTACTCTGTGGATACCTCAGCTTGCATAGGAGATGACATATTCATGTCCATCTTTCTTCTGAGCTAGGACTGCTTTAAGTCCTATAGTACTTGCATCTATCTGCAGGATGAATTCTAGATTCCAATCTGATCTTCTGAGGATAGGTACTTGGGTCAACCTGGTCTTGAGTTCATTGAAGGTTTCTTGGTACTCCTTGGTCTATTCGAATTTAGTTTCCTTCTTCAGTAGCTTGTAGATAGGTGCTGTAATGTTAGAATATTCTTTGATGAACCTTCTGTAGTAGCTGGCCAGTCCAAGGAAGGCATGGACTTCTGTAGTTATTCTGGGTCTCAAGTAGGCTACAATAGCCTCAATCTTCATAGAGTCTGTATGGATTCCAGTCTGGTTGATGAGGTGTCCTAGATAGGCAATTTCTTGAGCTGCAAACTTGCATTTCTTGGGCTTGATGTAAAGGCCATGCTCCTTGAGCTTCTTGAGGGCTAGCTGTATGTAATTGATGTGTTCCCATGCAGTATTGCTGAAGATGATCACATTATCAATATAGACAAAGAGCTATTTTCCAATCTTGTTGCTGAAGACTCTATTCATCATTCACTAGAAACTTGCTAGGGCATTGCACATTCTAAATGGTATTCGCAAGTAGATATAGATGGCATCAGGTATGATGAAGGCTGATTTCTCACTGGCATCTTGAGTGAGACCAATCTGATGAAAGCCTGAGAACAGATCCAAGGTGGTATAGTATTTGGCTTCACTTCCAAGGGTGGTAAGGATCTCTTGAATATTTGGCAGAGGCTGCCTATCCTTCTTGGTGATGGCATTGAGCTTCCTGTAGTCAATACAGAGTCTTGGTGCAAACTCTCCAGGCTTGCTTCCTTTCTTTGGGGCAAGGACAATGGGTGAAGCCCAGGGGCTAATAGCTTGCTTGATGATCCCAGCTTCTTCCATTTTCTTGAGTTCTGCTTGCAGCCACTCTCTGTAGGTAGGTGGTATGGGTCTGGCTTTCTGATAGATGGGCTTGGTATCACTGGTGTTAACTTCGTGGTAGTACTTAGACTCTTGATTGTGGATATCCCTAAAGTCTGTAGCAAGTACTCCTTCATTCTGATGCAGGATCTTGAGAAGTTGTTCCTCCAGGGGAAAGTTTTCTCTAATAGTATATGTATGCTTGTTCTGGTCCTTGTCTTTCTTGTGCTCAAGTTCGGTAATCTTAGTGGCAGTATAGGCTTCTCTTCTAGTAGATCCAAAACCTTGTTCTCCTCTCTTAGTCTTGATGAGTTTGGTGGCTTCTATGATCTTGGGCTTCTTGACTTCATGGATCAGCATCTGGCCAATCCTGTCATACTTCTTGACTTTGAATGGGGTGGTGGGGTTGTGATTCCTGACTATGAAGAAGATCTTGCCAGTGTAATCAGGGTCAATTACTCCTCCTTCAACTGAGATTTCACTTTTGGCCAGACTGCTCCTGGTCTTGATAATTCCAGCATGGTTCTCTGGTAGTTTGACTCTAATTCCAGTGCCAAGTAGGGTAGTGGTCTGTGGTTCGAGGGTAGCATCTTGAATGCTGGCAAGGTCCATTTCTATGGCTCCTTCAGTCTTGTATTCTGGGATCTTGGCTTTGGGGTGAAACTTCTTGACCTTGAGGGTGATGTCTGATTCTTGTTTCTCCTCATTATCACTGTCAGCTTGAAGCTCTGGGGACTGGTCATCTTCTTTGGCTTTTCTTTTTGCTTTGGTGGCTTCTTGCTCATGTTTCTATTGGTAGATTTTCCTGACTTTACTGATACAGAACCAGCAGTCATTCAGGTGTTTGGAGCAGTACATCCTAGTACCATGGGGGCATCTTTCTTGAGAGGTATATCTATCAATGATCTTGTTGTACTACTGCTCATCTGTGAGCTTGGGTGTCTTGTTCTTGTTCTTGTTCACTGAGTGCATGAAGACCTCTGTATTCTCTTCATCTCCTTCCTCTATGTCTGGTAGAACTTCCTTGTGGACATTGATAGAAACTTGTGCCTTTCTTTCTCTATAGTTGATCTGCATCTTCTGGGCATTGAGGTCAATGATGGCCTTGGCCTTGTGAAGCCATTGATTGCCAATGAGGATGTCATAGTTGGTGGCACTTATGACAATTACATCTACTGGGATGATAGCTCCTCCTATCTTGATGGGGACTTCTCAGATTTTGCCAAAGGGGGTAGCTCATATACTATCTGCTGTAACATAGACCATCTTGGTGGATTCTTCAATGTCCCAACCTAGGCAGTCAATTGCCTTCTTACTCATGAGGCATCCTCCAGCACTGGTATCAATGATAGCATCAAAGATACAGTCTTCAATCTGATATAGGGTATAGGCTGATGTCTTGTGCTGGTCTTCAGATTCTTCACCTGAGTTCTCGGATTCTTCCTGTGCATTGTGAGCTTCTACAATCTTGTACTCTTGATTCTTGGCAATAGTTGCAAGTCTTACTCTCAACTGCTGTCTGAAGGCAGAGACTTCAGCTAGCTGTCCAAAAGTGGCATTGACCTTCTGCTCCTTGAGGTTCTTGTAAATATCATACTAGTGGATCTTGGTCTTGCACAGCTTCTGTTCCTTCTTGCCTTTGCTTTCTCCTGAGACTAGAGTAGTGCCTTCAATGATTTGGTGGGCAGCTTCATCTAACTCAATATCTTGATCAATCTCCTCAGGTTGGATCTTACTTTGAATAGTGACAGCTGGGGTCTTCTTTGGTCTTCCAACTGGCTTGCTGTTGCTCTTCTTGTCATAGGGCTTGGACTGGGTTCTGGTACCTTCAGTAGCAGGGTAGAATTCAAACTCCTCATAGTATTCTTCATCATCAGTGTCACCAATCTCCTCAATGACTACTGCATTGATTTGTTCTCTGGTTCTGCTAGCATTGCTTAGTTGGACTTTGTGTCTTGTTTTGGTCATGTAATTCTTTGCATAGTGGCCTTCTTCTCTATATCTAAAGTATGTGATATTGTATTCTTCTGTAGCAGCTGCAAATCTCTATACTGGTCTCCTGTTGGCACTTCAGACTTCTCTAATAACATCACTAAGGTGTGCAGTCATTTCAGCAAATTGCTTGGTGAGTTCTTCCACTGGGTCAGCTTTGGCTGTCTTGGGGGTAGGTGGGATTGGTTGTCTGTTTACAACTATAGCAGGTATGATACTGGTTAGTTTTGATAGCTCCATCTTGATGTCAGTTATTTTCTCTATTGAGTATTCAGCAGAGTATCTAGCAGTCCAATATCTCTATACAAAGACCACTTTCTGATCAAGGGTCAGTGCAGCTAGGGTAGACCAGATTGCTAGGGCAATTTCAGAGTGAACTCCTTTGAGGAAGGTTGAATCCACTATTTGTTCCTTGAGGTGGTCATCAAGACAATCTGGTGGCAGATTTGGGTATAGAATGAGTTGGGATCTTCACTAAGTCTCTGGCATATAGTATTGAGTTGATCCTTGAGAGCTTACTTGATCTCTTCGGTATAATATGTTGTTCTGAGGAAGGCCTTCATGTTGGCAAGTTTGGCTGCACCAGCATCAGTAATGATGGCTGCATTGAACTTGTCTCTGGCAGGTCCTCTGAGACTGACTGGTAGAAGGGCCAATTGAGCATCCACACCAAGGGCTTGTACAGCAGTGAATTGTTCAAAGTCTTCAATAAAGGTCAGAATTGACTCTTCAGTAGTATATCCATAGAATATAGGGGGATGCATTTCTATCTTGTCTTGAATTCTTGTAGGAGTGACTCTTGTAGTCAGGGTAGTTATTGTAGGGGTTGTTCATTTTTCAGCTTGAAAGTGAGGGATTCGTCTTGAATCACCAGCCAATGGGCACCAAGTTATTACATAGTGATCACTGAGTCCTTCAATTATACCAGATTCTCTTCAAGGTATATCTCTTAGACTAACTCAAGTCTGTTATAAGTAAGTTCTTATTAGAGTACCTTCCTAAGATCTTATAGTCCTCAAACTTCTTATCTTTAAACTGTTTTGTTATCTCTTAGATTGCTTGTAAGGAAGTGTGTGTATTGTACTGAGAGGAACTGACTTTATTTCAGAGGAAATAAGAGAGGTATTTATACAAAATATAATTCAATAGTTGCTAAGATATAAAGCTAAATATAAATTCCAATAACTAAAACTACTAAGTTCCAGGGTCAGTACTGATGGTTGTATAGATTCAGGATACTGGTATAATTTAGTATCACATCAGAATACTGGTGCTATAACAATTTCACATCACCTCAGAATGCCAGTACTAGTATTATCCAGTGTAACAAAGAACTTAGAGCAGAAAGTTCAGAACCATGGGGGCTTTATCCTCATCATTAGAGGTCAGAATATCTTCAAAGGAGATGAGGTCTACAAATTCGTCATTTTTACATACTTTGATGTCACATGGGATGACGTCATTGCCAATAACATCATCATGTTTGGTAGGGAAATCAGGGGCTCTCCAATCTATGAGGTTCTCTTCCACAAAATAAGGAACAAATGTGGGGTCTTAGAGAGGTCTAACCTGGATGCTTGGGTCTTGGAATACTAAGATCAATTCTTGCAGGAATTGGTCTGGGTTGTCCTGGAGGATGGGGTGCCAGAAGTCTTCTATTTCATCACTGTTGAGAGTGATAGTGAACTGAGCTTCTGTAGCCACCCTGGCTTCTAGTACATTGATATGGCAGGATGACAGGTCTCTGAAATCTGAGACTCTAACATACTTCAAGTTGGGGATCGACCATAGTGCATGTCTGAAGATCTGATAGATCTTCTTAGCTATCCTTGTTTCACATATATCCATGGGAGTGGCATCTTGTAGCTCTTGAGTACTGGTCTGTGAGAAATCCCAGCAGAGGAGGTTTCCTATTTCATACTCCTGCCACATTTGGAGGCATTTGGTAGCAATGGTAATCCTTGTTTCCATTTCACGGTAGTAGAGGATAAAGTGATAGGGATCTGCAGTACCTAGGTTGACACTAGGAGTCCTTCTTGAGTGGGTCCTCATGGCTTTTCTGATGTCTTGGAACATCCTTTCCTCAACTGAGATGCCTTGGTGATTCTTTGATCTTGAGGTTTGGCAGGCAGCAGGCATTTTGTTTGTAGTAAGTCTTTGAGCTATTTTAGGATTGGTGATTCTTATTGGTTACTGCTACTGCAGTTTCTTGATCCTTCTTTTATATTCTTCAGGATGCTTGTACTGTGGTCACAATGACTCACAGTTGATCATCATTGCTCATCTTGTATGCCATATGATCTTTTTATGCTCCAATCTGATGGCTTGTAAGGAAAGGCTGTCTCCTGTGCTGATATCATCATTCTGGGGTCACTGTTACAATATATATATATATAATAGTAAAATTATAAATTCATAAAGTTGTAGTAAATCAATCAATAAATATTTCTATAAAAATTATTTAATATTATAGTATTCATACTTTTAAAGTTTACTGAGGTTGTAACAATTTTACAGTCATATTTAGTCTTAGTATATTTTTGTGTCTTTTAGTTAGTCTTTTCTTATTATTTCTTGAATATTTTACTATGTTTCACTATCTTCTACTTACTTAGAAACCTTCTCTTAGCACCCAGATACTACTAGAACATTCTTATCTTTCCTTGGTACTAAGTATCTTAGCTAGTTATGGAATCTTTTAGAACATTATAGATAGTATTAGTCAGCTTTGTCAAGAACCTATTTCTTAGCATTTCTCTTTCTTTTTAAGATCTTTCCAGATCTTTCTTTCAGAATATTTTCTCCCAGAAATCCTTTGAGAATACTTGAATCTTTAAGTATCTCTTCAAGCTACTTTAGACCAACTAGAACTTCCAGATTTAGCTGCTTCCTCTTAAAGAAACTAGAACTATTATACTTGATAGCAGTGGTATCATTATACAAGAAATCTCATACAAATTCAGAAACCAGTCACAACTAGTCACATAAACCTGAAATGAGCTATAAAGAGTCAACCTACCAGTCAGACCCCTCTGCTATAGAAGAAGTAGGAGGACTGTAAGTTAGTATAGAGAATATACTCACTACTATGGCCCACCAAATCCAAGAACTTCAAGTATAACTAGAACAGTAGAGAATAAGAACTGCAAGTATATTATATGTATTCTGTTATAGTATTAGTCAGTTTTAAGCCACTCAAGCTCAATATTTTTGATAGTCATTGAGGAGAACTATCTATAGATACATGGACCTTCTAGTTGGACCAATACTTTGAGCTCACAAGAATGGAAGAAGATATGTAAGTCTAATTTGCCACTACACTTCTCTGAGAAAATACAGTCATTTGGTAGTACAATTATATTATGACTATGTCTATATACTCATATGCATGAATCAGAGACTGGGAAGCTTTCAAGAGAGCCCTTCACAAGTAGTTCAAGTCTGCTAATACTACCAAGCTAGCCAGAGACAAGCTAGCAAATATCAAGTAACTCAAGTCTGTATAAAGCTATAATATATAATTCTTATCAATCTTATTCAAGCTACTAGCAATATCTGAGGATGAAAAGATAGACTGTTACATCTGAGGCCTGAAGGGAAATACATGAGTCAAGGTTGAGCTAGAAGAGCCCAAAAACCTTGATGAAGCTATGAGAATTACTGATAGATTTGATATCATTATCTTTGGCAACTGTTTTGAACCAGAATACCACAAGAAGAACCACTTTGAGAACTGCCACAAGAACTAACCAAGGATAGTTGGCCTGGTACCAATGGACTTAGACACTATAAATAAAAAGAACACCAAGCTCACTCTTGAAGAAAAGGACCACCTGAAGAAATCTGGAGTCTATTTCTTCTGTCACCAAATAGGACATATTGCAACCAAATATCCTAAGAAGACTAGCAAACCCTCAAGACTAGTCACCATATTGTCCAAGGATACATCTGTCAACCCCACTACTAGTTAATCTAAGCTCAAGATCAAGAAGCTTCATCTGAAGGTCCAGGTCTCTCAATATCAAACAGAAGGAGCTATTGGTCTTAATCTACACTCTATCAAACAAGTCACCATTCTAGCTAAGGGCTAAACTCTGGTGCCTACTGTAATTGCAGTTCAATGTCCTGAAGGACATTATGCCAAAATTGTACTATGATCAGGACTTAGTATCAAATATTATTTAGATGTAGGTACTGGTGCTATTGATTCAGACTTTCAAGAACAAGTTCAAGTTCTGCTTATCAACCAGAAGGATCAAGACTACACAGTCAAGGAAGGAGACCAAGTCATATAAATGATCTTGGAAAAAGCCAGTCAATTTAAGATTACAGAAGTCTAAGAACTCTCTGAAACCAAATAAGACCAAAAAGATTTTGGTAGCACTGATCAAGCAGCAAGTCTTAGTAAAAATTGAGCTTAAGCTATGCTCATTTTCAAAGGCCTAGTCAAAGGAAAAGAAGTTTAAGTACTCATAGACAGTAGAGCTATAGAGAACTTCATCAATCAGAACCTCATCAAAAGTCTCAAGATCCTTATCAAGCCTGCACCCAAGAACAATAGTAGAGTCACTGCAGATAGTACTCTGCACCCCATTAAGTCAATTACTACCAAACTATCCATCAAGATCCAGAAATATTGAGAATGAGTAGACTTCAAAGTTGCACCACTAGGATATCATAGCCTGATCCTAGAAAAACCCTGGCTTACAAAATATAACCCAGACATTAATTGGTATAAGAATGAAGTTATCTTACTTCAAGATGAAGTCAATATCACTATCAAGACAGACAATACCATGAGCAAGATCCAGATTGCAATACTGTCAGCTATATGGTATAAGAGAGTACTCAAGAAGGTATTGTATACCTTTATTGTAATAGTCTGTCTCAAGAAACAAGACAAGAGACTATCAGTCAATAAAAGTATCAAGTTACTGCTAGAAGAATTCAAGGATATCTTTCCAGACAAGCTATCTGGCCTACCACCTATATGAGAAGTTGATCATGAAATCAAACTGATCTTAGAAGCTATACTATCTAAGAAATACATATACTACATGTCACCACTTGAAATTGAAGTAGTCAAGAAGGAACTAGAAGAACTACTTATATAAGGAGCCATTAAGCCAAGCAAATCTTCTTATGGCTCACTAGTTCTATTTGTCAAGAAGAAGGATAATACCCTATAAATATATATAGACTATCATGTACTTAACAAACTCACTGTTAAGAATACTATCTGCTACTCTTGATTGATCAAATCTTTGATGCTCTCAAGAATGTCAAGTACTTCACTAAGTTGGACCTCATGTCAGAATACTACCAGATCTGAATCAAGCCAGAAAATATTCTCAAGACTGTGTTCATAACTCCCTTTGGACTCTATAAATTCCTGGTCTTAGCATTTGGTCTCACCAATATACCCACCACATTCCAGACCCTGATAAATAAGATATTCAAGAACCAACTATTTATTTTCCTGTTGGTATATCTTGATGACATCCTGATCTTTAGTACAACTAAAGAAGAATATCTCAATGGTCCTGGAGATCCTGTGAAACCACAAGCTTTATACCAAGCTCAAGAAGTGTGAATTCTTCAAGAAATAAGTTAAATATCTTGGCCACATTGTCTCTGCACAAGGAATTCAAGTAGACCCATATAAGATAAAAGCAATTGAAGAATAGCCCATTTTATTGAACCTTACAGAACTCTAATTCTTTCTTGGTCTAGCTGAGTACTACTGCTACTTTGTCAGAAACTTCTCTGGTATTACTGAGCCACTAACTAATCTCATGAGGAAGGCCCCACACTCAGACCACTATATATCCTACACCTGGGACCTCTTCTGTTAATAAGCTTTTCAAGAACTCAAGAACTGCCTGACCTATGCTCTAGTTCTATATAATGCAGATCAAGGTCTAAAATTTACAGTCACTACTGATATATTGAATTTTGCCATAGGAGTAGTCCTGTTACAAGATGATGGTAAAAGAAATCATTCCATTGCTTTCGAGTTCCACAAGTTGACCCCAGCTGAACAAAAGCTAGCCACTCATAAGAAGAAACTATTGGCAATAATACATGTACTAGATCACTAGCAATGCTATCTAGAAGGTATTGAGTTTAATGTCATTACTGACTATCAATCTCTCAAGTATATCAATATCCAATCTACTCTATCATATATATCTATAAGCCAAGTAAAGCCTCAAGTTTCAAACCTTCAATCTGATGATTATCTATAAACCTGGTAAGATACTTTTAGTATCAGATATCTTATCAAGATGCCCTAACCTCACCATAATTATATAAGTCACCTTGGTATTAGAATTTCTAGACTAAATTAGGCAAGTTTATAAAAAAGACACAGTTGCCATTAGAGTTTTCTTGAATGAGCTCAAGGATACATATACTGTTGAGAACAATCTAATCTATCATCAAGACCAAGTCTATTTACCTGAAAACATAAACCTATACTATAAGATTTTGTAAGAATATTATGACTCCCCTCTTGCTAGTTACCTGGAAATTAAGAAGACTATTAAGAATATCCAATACTACTACTATTGGTTAAGTATGATCAAGAAAATCAAAAACTATATTGCCAGCTATAATCTATGTCAGTACAACAAGTCTACCAACCAAGTATCTGCTGGTTTATATTAACTACTGCCAATTCCTACTAAAAAATTTGAGTAAGTTATCATGGACTTTGTAACTCAACTACTATAAACTCAATCTGATACTAATGCTATTATCATATTTATTGACCACCTGATCAAGACTATAGTTGCTAAATTAACTACTATCAATGCTACTATACTTGAGATTGTAAGAATCTTCTTTAAGTCTATCTTCTATCACTATGGTCTATCATAAGTAATTGTCAGTGATTATGACCCCAAGTTCACCAGTCACTTCTGACAAACTCTCTTCAAGACTCTGGAAACTTAATTGGCTATATCTACTATCTTCTACCTACAAACTGATAGACAAACTGAGTACATAAACAGAACTCTAAAACAAATACTTATAAACTATATTTCTTATGAGTAAGATGATTGGGACCATTATCTGACTTATATAGAGTTTGTATACAACAATGCTATCTAATCATCTACTAGTCTTTCTCCTTTTCAGTTGCTCTATAGTTAAGATCCCAAGATTTCTACAAGTTTATTCTCTTTCAAAAAAAAGCAGTCAAATATAAGTCCTTACTATCAAGAGCCTTATAGACAAAATGAATGAACTACTTAATATTGCTACCATAAATCTTCAGAAAGCTTAATAGCATCAAGCCAAGTATACTGATAAGAAATGCTATAATGTCACTTATACTATTAGAGATCAAGTTCTACTGTCTACTGAGAACCTCAAGATACAATCTCAAGTCAACTGCCCTTTGAACAAGTTCAACCCAAGTATATTAGACCTTTTGAGATTACTGAATAAGTTTTTGTATCTTCCTACTATCTCAAGCTATTTGAAACTATAAGAGTACACCCAGTCTTTCATGTATCACACCTCAAGACCTGGAATCAGTTACTGCTCTACTCTGGTCAAATTCTTAAGCCATCTGCCTCTATAATTATTGAAGACTATATCAAGTATGAAACTAAGAAAATTCTCAACAAATGAATCTGCTATTACTATTCTAATATCTAGTTAAGTAGATGAGCTATCTTGAATATGATACTACCTAGGAACCACTGGTTAATCTCAAGAACTCTCAAGATCTAGTTTAAGACTTTGAGGCAAAATGCATTGTCTAATCCCTATAGTGACTTTCTTAAATTATTAATGACTTATAGTAATGACCAGTACCTTATGCATTAGAAGTTTACTTTGAGACTCCAGAACTAGTAGAATATTTAATAAATAAGAAGTCCACTGAAATGAAGCTACTAGCTGGGTTCAAATCTCTTCCAGTTGGTTAGTCTGATAATAGGCCCTTTATTCTATACAAGGATGGCCAATCCTCACTAATGTATCAATATAAGTTTGAGAAATTTTGGTTAAGTATATCTAGTCTTATATTATCTAAGAACTTAATGAGAACATTAGTTCTTAAGGAGAGAGAGATGTAACAATTTCACAGTCATATTTAGTCTTAGTATATTTTCATATCTTTTAGTTAGTCTTTTCTTGCTATTTCTTAAACATTCTACTATGTTCTACTAACTTCTACTTGGTTAGAAATCTTCTCTCAGTGCCCAGACACTACTAAAACATTCTTGTCTTTCCTTGGTGCCAAGTATCTTGTCTTAGCTAGTCATGGAACCTTTCAGAACATTGTAGAATAGTATTAGTCAGCTTTGCCAAGAACCTATTTCTTGGCATTTCTCTTTCTTTCTAAGATCTTTCCAGATCTTTCTTTCAGATCATGTATAAATATCCTTGTTCTCTGCCTGAATAAAGCTCAGAATATTTTCTCCCAGAAATCCTTTGAAAACACTTGAACCTTTAAGTATTTCTTTAAGCTACTTTAGGCCAACTAGAACTTCCAGATTTAGCGGCTTCCTCTTAAAGAAACTAGAACCGTTACAGAGGTTTATAGATTGGCGGGACTGTATTCACTTGACTCAGGTGACCTCCTAACTGCGCCACAACTCTGGGCTGCCTATCGGTGGACCCGGTGGGACTTCCTTCACCTGAAATACTCGACCCATGTCGTTTGCAGCGCCGTATATTGAGAGCGATGAGGTCGCCGCTTTGGTGCGCGATAAGACACTCAAGTCGAGAAAGGATTACTTGGTCGTGGATGTGCGGGATGACGATTTCGAGGGCGGCAACATCCCCGGTGCCCTGAACGTCCCTTCCTCTGTCCCCCTGGACAGGATACCAACCCTCATCAATGAGTACGCTCAGGTTCCCAAGGTCGTCTTTCACTGCGCCATGTCCCAGGTCCGCGGCCCCAAGTCGGCGAGGATCTACAGGGAAGCCCTGGCGCTTAATGGGATTAAGACCGTGTAGCAGGTCTATGTCCTCCGCGGCGGCTTCGATCAATGGCACGCCCGGTTCAAGGCCGACCCGGCCATGATTGAGAACTACCGCCCGGATATCTGGATTTCCGAGTTCGATGATAACGGTGGGAGCGAAGACGAGGCCATAGGCGCGGACGAGGACAACCCGTATCTGCAGTACATCCCCTCGCAGGGGAGGTAGGCGGCGGACGCGTTGGTTGGTGGTATTGTCTGTTATGTCGGTGAAAGAGGCGTTATATTATAGTTGGTCTTTACGCACTTTTGTGTTCTCCATGGTTGAACCACTTTATTGCGATGAATACATGTCATTATTCACTATTGCAAGGGTTAATAGCGGACGACCATTGTAATATATTTTATTGTCCGATAAGGTCGAGGTCAGTTCCTTTGCACAATGCAGACACATCCATCCAGGAAGTTGCAATATGCAGCAGGAAGAAGCTAAAACATGAAAATCGATCGTTTCACACAACTGTTTAAAGAGTTCTTCAAAAAGAAAAAGAATTCCTATGAAAGTCTATAGGCACTCAGCACTCCGCAAAAACATCCAGATTATATATCTATAAAAAGACTATTTACACACCCAAAAGCCTCCTCCTTCCATCCTCACCTACCCTGTCGCCGGTGCGTGCGACCTAGGTCGCATCTTGACGACACCCAACCCAAACCCGTGTTTCCCCCCTTGCGACGAGTGCATGCCCTTGACGCCCTCGAACCCGCGCTCGGACACGTAGGACTTGACGAGCAGGCCGTACAGGCTCCGGACACAATTGGAAAGGTGTGCGAGCTGGTAGCCCGTTAGCCAGGCGAGGGGATCGGTCTGGAGGAGTGAATAGAAGAGAGGGCGGGGGGACGAGGTGTGAGAAGCGTGGAGACATGATTTGTAGTTTCTGGTATGGAGAAAAGAGTGAATGGCGTACCCAATATGTACAGCGAAATGTATGTAACGCAATAACGACGGCCTGTTGAAAAAGTGATTCGGGAAGGCGGATCAGCTTGCCTTACAGGTGGTTCAACAGCACTAGCACTAAACAACGAAGATATTATACCGAAGCAGCAATTTCCGAAGGCAGGAACCTCAGAAATGCATAATCCAAGAGGGTCAAATCGGACAAATACTGCACACAAAAAACCACAGCACGCAATGAACACCGACATAATCAACCCGAAAATCTCGTGCAAAACCAAACCAAACCCCAAAAGAAGCAATCCAGCATAGGACTGTACATTCACGCCCGCCCATCTTACATTGACAAATGCCGCCATACGCTCGTCGCACTCCGATGCGTGGACAAAGTAAATTGCAAACGACCGCACGGACACGACGGTGAGCTCAAACCTTAGGACCTTAAGGATTTTCTGCTCCATCGCCAGAATCTGCCGTTCCGTGTAGGTCCGGTCCGTAATATCAGCCAGCTCAGAGAGGAAGGGCGGTTCGACCTCCTCATATTTGCTGGAGGGAAGGAGGTTTCGGATGGGAAAAGGATAATTGATTGATAAGGAGTTTTAAAATGGAGGTGAATGAATGAAAGGAGTCTGGCCTATTTGCACTACCTTGCCACGAATAAGGCTGCGATGCCAACGCATTGAAGGTTGGATCTCGTGATACGGACATAGGATAGGAACCTGTCGATGTAGTTTACTACAGGCTGAACAGCGTTAGAAGAGATATGCCAATTGGCTCCAGTAGTCCCAATGGACGGAATAACGTGGACATGTAGATGAAAGATGGAGGCAAAAGTGATCATAGAATAAACCATGCCTCCCAACCTGCCTTCCCCCACTTCCTTCTTCCTCCGACCCTCAAGCACGTACCAGTCATGTACAACGTCTCCTCCGATAGCCTCAAGTCGAGCACGACCTCAACCAGCCAGTCAATTAGGATGGCACGCATGTTACTGTTGATCTCGGTCTGCTTAGACATGTAGCTCGTTCGTGGGCGATGAGATTTCTTTTTGAGGGACGGCGAGTTGTGATAATTAGGTGGGTGATTGGGATCAGCCTAGGCAATACATATGGGCTCGTTTGAGTTCCCATAGATAAAAGGGGGCATCAAGAGTCATGTTTGGCACACACCTCAAGATCGCGGAAGTGGCTGTAGACGTCCGGCGCGTACTCATTCCAGTACCACGGGTTGTATTCAAAGGGTCTCACTAGCCTGGGTCTCCTGGAGTGTGTTTCTATGATGAATAAAGATCCGTGTATGAAGGCATCAAAGATCATACGTTATACGCTATGTATCACCGATGCATGTGTGTCACAAATTACCTGCAACGTGGGAACTGCGGGCCAAGCCGGCAAAGTCATTATCTATAGTGGCAGACGAGCCTTGCTGTTTTTCAACGGAAACGTGATGGCAAAGATCTGAATACTGTCTCTCATGTCACATTAACTCGAGGTCATTGTTGATAGGCACTACACCACCTTTACCCTTGACGTCTGCAGGTCGGCCCTCGTGTGGGTGGAGTAAGGGGTGTACTTCCGGTTTGTCTTTGAATGCTGGTGACCACGGTGTGCGTTGGACAGGTTCTTGAGGGGAAAGCGCCTGTTGTCCTGGTGGTGCAGTGGTGGGTCCAGGTCCATTTCGTCACAGTAGAGGTCCATTGTGAGAATGAGCTAGTCACTGGTATGTAGGAACAGGGGGGGGGCCAAATGGACGCGTTGGGAATATTGTTATTTCGCACGTGCCTGACGATCCCCCTTCCCACAGGTCTGCTTTTCCTCAAACATGGAACACCTCCAATGGCAATGTACTTCCTCATCGACCGCTCAGGCACTCCCATATACAGTGCTACCGCAAGTTCCCTTGCAGACGACCGGGACCGCGCTCGCATCCATTTCTTGCCTCTGTTCGCCCTGCAGGATCTGATGCGCTCGACCTTCGGAGAGCGGTTTCGGTACGTCAGGATGGGCGGGCGAACCGTGGTGTTTTGCGAAGTGAGTCACCACTCTCAACACCTACCCGCCTTATTTCCAAACACAAGCAACCCCTTCACCGACTAAACCCCCCCC
>RBNI01001670.1:0-21364 GCA_003990745.1 Jimgerdemannia flammicorona | reverse complement strand
GCTCTCTAAGGGATACAGCATCAGAAACAAGAGATACAGGAGAACCCTATAAATCCTGCAACCAACGAGGTTCGAACCAGTTCTCATCCGATCAAGATGATACTTTGGCCCTCGCCTTATACAAGGATGGCCAATCCTTGCCAATGAGTCGACATATTTAATTTGAGGTTTCTTTTAGTCTTATTGTTTATTATATGTAACTTTGAGAATTCAACGAGGACGTTGATTCTTAAGGAGGGGGAGATGTAACATTTTAGCGTAGTTTATTCCTTTTCTCTGTCCTTCTTGAATATTCTATAACCTTCCGGCACCTTCCGCGTACTTAGAAATCCCCTTCTTGGCGCCGAGCATTAACTAGTACTTATTTAGTTAGTCACTGAATGTCCTGGAAACTTGTAGAACTTTATTTGTCATCATTTGTCATCCTTGCCAAGAACTTTCCTCTTGGCATTTTCCTTTGATTTCTCAGATCCTTCCGGATCCTTCTTTCAGATCTTGTATAAATATCCCCTTTGTTCTCATGAATAAAGCTTCAGAATATTTTCTCTCAGAAATCCTTCGAGAACACTTGAACCCTTAGTATCTCTTCGAGCTACTTAGGATTACCAGAACTAGTCGCTTCCTCATTAAGAAACTAGAACCGTTACAGCTAGTGAAGAAGGAGACTAAATTCAAATAGACCAAGGAACATCAAGAAACCTTCAATAAACTCAAGATCAGATTGACCCAAGTACTCATTCTCAGAAGACCAGATTGAAACCTAGAGTTCATTCTGCAGATAGATGTAAGTGCTATAGAACTTAAAGTAGTCCTAGCTTAGAAGAAAAATAGACATGAATATATCATCTCTTATATAAGCTGAGGTATCCATAGAGTAGAACAGAACTATGAGTTATGCAAGCTAGAATTCTTAGCAGTAGTTTGAGCAGTAGACAAGTTCCACTACTACCTAGCTGGGAAATACTTCACTATTCAAACAGACCATTCTGCTCTCATCTGGCTATTTCATACTCTGAACCCCAAAGGAATATATACCAGATAGATCTATAGGCTGTAAGAGTATGACTATACTGTTAAGCACCACTTAGGAAGAACCAATACCAATACTGATGCACTCTTAAGGACATCCTGAAATACCTCTATTAAGATTATTCAACATAAATAAAGAGCTATACTATAGATTGATCAGCTATCTTAGGTAGTAGAAGATGCCCAACCATCTTGAACTCTGGACTATTGCTATCATCAACTGGACTTGGAAACAATTTGAACTAGACAACACTATACTCAGAAAAGAAAGAAAGCTCATAATATCTGAATACAAGAAGTATCAAGTAATGAAGAAAGTACATGAACAAGAATATCTAGAAGGAACTAACACATATAATAAGGTAAAAAGAACTATATAGTAGCCTAAGATAGAAGAAGACCTGTGCCAATTTATCAAAAGATATGATAAGTGCCTAAAATAAAAATAAGATCAGCAAGACCAGACATTCAGATTATCAAGAATTGAGTCTATCCCCTTTTACCACATTGTAATAGATATCATTAAACTGCTACCAGTAACACTATCAGAAAACTGCTACATTATAGTTATCATAGACCTCTTTACCAAATGAATAGAAGTAGAAGTATTACAAGAAGTCAATGCTCTCTCTATAGCTGACTTCCTATACTGAGAAATCATCTGCCACTATAAGACACCAAGAAAAATCACTATAGACTACAGTATAGAATTTGTCAATAGATTCTATAAGATAATATATCTGAAATATAAGATTCAGCATATTAAGACCACTACATACCACTCTTAAGGAAATGAACAGACAAAAAAACCAACAAGACTCTAAAGAACATCTTGGCAAAGATCTCAGACACATATGATAATTAGGATAACTGTCTCTCAACTGCCCTCTCTATCCTATGAGATATATAGTCACAGAGTACACACTTTATCCCAAGAGAACTGCTCTTCAGAGAAGAAGATTTCAATAAAATCTCAGCTATAAATCTAAATCTAATTTGGAGATAGATTGACTCAGAAATCTGGAGACTATACCAAATCAGAAAGAAGGCTGAAGATTATATCATCAAGTTACAAGTGCTGATAAGGAAGAATGTAGAAATACTCCTTTCTCTGCTATCTTACTGATCACAATAATTTGGTAGGCAATCTTCTGAGTCTACTTTCCACAATTAATACCCCCTCTATCTCAGGTTGGTTTGCTGTACCTGTTGCAGAGCAGTGAGAGGGAGGCAATGATGATGAGTTGCCCTTTTATTGGTATCTGATTAGTATCTTCTCCACTTTTTTGTAGTTTCTGATATCTTTGGCTATATCTGGAGTATACCTATTTTGGTGTGGTACCTTCTTTCTTTTGCTATTACTAATAAGGTGTTGTCTTGGTACATCATGGGTTATATAGAGAGTTGGCTGACCTTAAGTATCAAGTGCCCAGTATAGATTATCTACAGGTCCTTGGTACTTATGGTGGGGCCCTCTGGCTTTGGCAAGCTTCCCAGTGAGTATAGTTCTGGCATAGGTGACTGTTTTTCAGATATTGTCAGAATGAGAGAGGAGATGACCATTACAGATAAGAGAAAGAGCAATTATAGTGAACCAGTAGAGTACTAGACTGGAGACAGTCATTGGGGCTAGGGTAGATACTACTTTAGTGGGGTCTTTTGATTGGTGCAGAGCAGTTAGATAGTAGGTGTCACTCTTGGCTTCTTTTGGCAATATGTGGAGTTGGGTCTCAGTCATTGGAGAGAGTCAGGGGGTCTGAGACTATCCATTTTAGGCATCTTGACTACACTCAACTAGAACTGAGAGCTGATATAGCAACATGATTGAGACCTACAAGCTTGAGTAGTGGGATATAGAGGGTCTTCTCTCATCTTATATATAAGTTTTTTACTTATCTTATCTAAGAAAACCAGGCTCTATCTACTGTGATGTACTTTGATGAGGGTTTTTTCTTTGCCTATTATTCTCTTTAGGGTGGCAGGGGCTATTCTATTTGACTTGAGCATAGTCTTGTATATATATTGGGATTTTGGGTATGCACTTTCAGTCATTAGTATATGGCTGAGTTCCCCCTGGTAGTAGGGAGAGCATAGTGTGCAGAATGAGGTATAGGCTACTATAGGCCCTACTGTGCCTAGTATAGTTGAGCTGCTGGACAATAGCTAGCCTAGGTTAATGAGAGAGCAGTGCTTGATGGGTAGTGGGGGAGAGTTTTGGCCTATATATATAGTCTAGGTTCCCTTTTAATAAAAATCTATGGAACTCTGAATCTGTAAAACAAATAAAAATATATATATATATAGAAAAGAATCACAAGACCCTAGAACCCATCCAAATCAGAGAAAAGGTCCTATTGTATTAAAATATAGTAAAAGCCTCATGGTCACAAAAACTGAAGCCCAAATAAGAAGAACTCTTCTATGTGTAAAATATCAAGAGAACTACTTTTTGGCTTAAAAAACTCTCAGAGACTATACTGCCTACTATAGTACATAGGAACAGACTCAAGAAGTATCATAAACCTATATAAGAGAAGTAAAATATAATGACTGCCTATAAGATTCTAGTCTGTGAATTGTAACAGTATATGTATCTCATAACTAATAGACAATCTGTCTAGACTATTCTCTAAGAGATATAGCACTAGCAACTACTTATTCATGAGACTTTTAAAGCCAGAGGAGTTTGAACTATCAACTGATTGGTCAAGATCAGAATCAGGCCCTTACTCTATATGAAGAGAGTGACTCTTCACTATTATGCCAAAATATATAAAGAAGATATTAGTCTATAAATACTACTTTTTGACCTTCTACCAGAGATTATAAGATCAGCAAATTTTTCAGACTAGACCAATGAATAAGAATATTCAAAAGAAGATCCTTATTCAGAAGGAAGATATAACAGTAACCTCAGAATGATGACATCATCACAGAAGACAGCCTTTTCTTATAAGCTACCAGATTGGAGTATAAGAAGATTATACAACATGACTCACCCAGACTACAAGATGAGTAATAATAACAAACTATAAGTTATGATAATTATAAGATAGATGTCTCAAGGAATATAAAAGAAGGATCAAGAAATCATAGTAGTAGTAACTCAAACAAAGCTTACAGAAATAGTTCAAAAGACTTACTATAACAAAATACCTACTGCTTATCAAACCTCAAGGTTCAGAAATCACCAAGACCCCTCAGTCTAGGAAAGGATATTCCAAGACATCAGAAGAGTCATGAGAACCTACACAAGAAGGACTCCTAGTCTCAACCTGGGTACTAGTGACTCTTATTACTATATTCTCTACTATTATGAAATGGAAACAAGGATCACTATCACTACCAAATACCTCTAGATATAGCAGAAATACAAAATAGAAAACCTCCTCTACTGAGACCAGTCCCAAAGAGATACAAGATATCACTTTCATGAATATATATGAAATAAGGATAGCCAAGAAGATTTATCAGGTCTTTAGATATATACTATGGTCAATTCCCAACTTAGAGTATACTAGAATCTCAGACTTTAAGAAATTATCAGCCCACTATGCCAATATACTAAAGGTCATAGTGGCCATGAAAGCCCAGTCCACCATTACTCTCAATAGTGATAAAGTAGAAGAGTTCTGGAATCTCATCCTTTAGGACAATCCAGATCAATTCCTGCAAAGATTGATCTCAGTATTCCAAGGCCCCAGTATCCAGATTAGACCTCTCCAAGATCCCACATTTGTTCCTTATTTTGTGAAAAAGAATGTTATAGATTAGAGAGCTTCCACCACTACCAAATGAGATAACATCATTCCACTAATTAGTGATATATATGAAATATGCAAAATGGATGAAACATTTACTGATCTCATTTCCTTTGAAGACATCCTGTCTCTGATCTCTAGTCTTGATAATAGTGATGAAGATAAAGCCCTCAGGATCCTGAACATTCTGCTCTAAGTTCTTGATAATACTGAAATATTCTGGTATCCTTTTTCTGTATAACTGAATTCTACCAGTATCCTTTTCCTGTACCACCAAAATCTACTGGTATTCTGAACTTGAGCAACCATTTGTACAGGCACTTGAATTTGTACTTACAACTGAAGTTTTCTGTGTTCCAGTATTTTATTTGGTTATTGGAATTTATATTTAGCTTTATATCTTAGCAACTATTGAATTATATTTTGTATAAATAGCCCTCTTATTTCCTTTGAAATAAAGTCAGTCAAGTTTACTTACACTCAATTCCATGCAAGCAATCTAAGAGATAACAAGACAGTTTAAAGATAAGAAATTTGAGGACTATAAGACCTTGGGAAGACACTCCAATAAGAATTTGCTTATAACAAACTTGTAGTTAGTCTAAGAGATACACCTTGAAGAGAATCTGACATATTTGAAGGACTCAGCGACCACTACGTGACAATATATATATATATGTATCACGACGCCTTGAAAAGTGGCATTCAGAAAATGGTATGCAAATTAGGAAATTCGTCTTTAGCCGAAGACAGATTACGTCAGTGTATTTTTCAATATTATCCACAAGTAACTATCTGCCGTTACATCTCGTGTATATATGCTTAGAGCTAGGTAACGGATCGTTGTTTAGGTAAAAGAAAAGAAACATTGTTCGACCCCAAAACAGCCGAGCAACTTAGGCCATGTTCCCTACAACCGCCATCCATCTATTTAGTCTAGTGCTGGAAGAACACGACGTCACCTTCATCCTCCACGAACTTGCACTGCGTGTAACTCCTCCACAGCGCGATTGGGATGGGCGTGTCGTCGTTGACGTACGCCTTGCCCAAAACTTTCTTGATGTGGCTCGTCGCCTCCTCCGCGTGGTAATGCGGCATTTGCGAGAAGAAGTGATGCGCCACGTGGGTGTCGGCGATGTGGTGATGAAAGTAGTTCAGCAACCAGCCGTACGACCGATCAATCGTCAGAGCTGCGCCGCGCTGGAAGTTCCAGACCGCCTCACGGTAGTGCGGCAGGGCTGGGTCGGTGTGCTGCAGAAAGGTGATGAGGATCAACCAGAAGTTGACCATCATGTAAGGAATAATGTAATACTTCGCGACGGCCAAGGGACTAAAGACGATGGAGCTGTAGGCAAGGGTTGAGAGCATGCCGATAATGCCAACAACGGAGACGATCACATCCCAAAATTGATGTGGTTCAAAAATCGGCGAAGAAGTGTGGAAGTGGGAGGTCCAGCGGCCGTAGTCCTGGCCGGTAGAGTTGACGAGGAGGTAGGCCTGCCAGCCGCCAGAGAACATGATCGCGAATTTTAACAGGGTCGTGATGGGCGCCTCGTCGAACATGCTGTGGTGCATACCGTCTTCGGGGTCCTGGTCCTTAGGTGGGAGATCTAATTTGCTGCGGGTGGACGGGACGAAGACTTGGTCCTTGGTCAAGTGTCCGGTAGCCTTATGGTGGTGGGAATGGGAGATGCGCCACGAGTGGTAGGGAACCAAGAGGGCAGAGTGGAGGACCCATCCAACGGAGTTGTTGATAAATTTGGAGGGGGAGAAGGCTTGGTGGCCGCACTCATGGGCGATAACCCAGACGCCGGTGGAAACTATGCCCTGCGCAACCCAGTAGAGGGGCCAAAGGACATACCGGTAGGCTTCTGGGAGGGCATCGATGAACGTTGCGGCATAAGCGAGGATGGCGATGATGACGAGGTCGTGGGCGAGATGGCCGAAAGAGCGCAGGGTATCCCTCTTGAAGCAGTGGGCGGGGATGGCGTCTCTGATCTCTTTGATGGTGAACTCTGGGAGCTGCCAATCGCGCTCGTATACTACCTTTTCGCCGACCTTCCTCTGAGTAACGGTTTGCTCGGACTCGATGTTTGGGGTCATTACGGAAGGGAAGAAAATAGAGAGTCAGAAGCAAAGATGAATTCGGTTGACAAACTCTGGCATTCGAAATTGATAAGTGTGGAGTCTCCAAAGACACATGTCAGCGCGTATATACCTGCTTAGCAAACCTGCTCACTTTTCACGCAATCCAATCACCATGTCTCATCTGTCTAACCCCAAGTATGTGATGTGACTCATGCTCCATTTTGCTGCTTTGACACGCTCATTCTCGGAACTCTGACTCTTTTCCTGACCTTCCCCAAATCCCCACAGAATTTCAATTGCTAAAGGAATTATCTTTCCATAATCGACTGATGTCCAGCTCCTGGAAATGAACCTGTAAGGTACACACACGCACCCCTCCTTCCAAGAAATGTTTCACTTCTACGAATTCACGTCTCTACGGAGTCTCAAAAGCCATCTTAGCCGAAACAAGAATCTGCCAAATTTATCCAAACGATCATCGTTCACCACTTCCAGCGATTGCTGGGTGACTATCAAAGATGTCAAATTCTGGATTCCCCTTAATTGCGCGGTTGCATTACATGCTTCGGCACGAGGCCCAAATGATCGCTTTGTGTGCATAAACAAAAGACCTTGAGTTTATCGCCACGTGCATTGTCACACATGGTGTTTATGCGATGGAAGTCGTCCGTTGGGAAGATAAGTTGTAACGTGGCAGCTACAGGTGCAGTGTAGCTTGCAGCTGACGGCTTGTCCGAGGCACGAGGAATATCTCTTGCTTTTGTCTCGAACACGAGACAAAAGGCAAGAAATCTCGTTACAGAAAACTTTTATCAGGACATTGGTGGCCGTTTGGCGACCCGGTCTCTAACTGTGAGTACGATGAAACAAAATAGAAACGATGGAGGAGTGACGATTCTGGAAAAAGAAAGAGAGAAAAGAATTATTCACATAGTTCCGTTTTATGTAACGAACTGGGCGATACAAAATCGAGTGCTACGAACAGGAATACATCTAGCACGGATGGTGATGGAACAAAGAAAAACTGGACCTGGTGCCTGACAAAATAAAAAATAGTTCTCTCTCGTTGAAACGGCAGTCGTGGACTTGGCATGCTTTCTTTTGTGAATGTGAAGCGTCAGATGAGACCTGTCGGCAGTAGGCAGAGTCTTGCCAGTCACACGAACCTCCAAAGCTCTGTGGATACGGCTTGCACTGAACATTGAGTGCAGAGAGAGATACCGTGTAGGTGGTCTTCAGAAAAAGGGTGAAGCCGCTTTGAAGCCTGGAACGGACTGAAGTCAAATGAATGGCATGCTTATAGGCAAACTCGGCGGTAAATAAAATTCGACTCACACGCCATCCTTAGCCATGTACAGAAGCGCGAAACCCCCGGAATCGTCGTCTCTTTCATGTGTTATGGATTTTTTAAAGGATCCGAGTCGAGGAGAGAAAATAAAGTCAGTGTTTTCGATGATCTGCTTTTTGACCCACTACGGCATACTTTGAGTGGCTGATCAAAGAGGGTAAAAGCCGTCAGTGACTACATTGCACAATACTGGTGTCTCCACTATCCCCGACCCCCGAACCCCCGACTTCGGAGTGCGGAGCGACGGCACATCGTGTGATCCAATTAACCCCTTTCTTCCCCGACCCGCATGGTGAATCTTCCCCGACCCGCATGGTGAATCTTAAGCCAATAGAATGAATAAGAATGTGACTTCTACAATTTCTAAAGGGGATTTTAATAAATAAATTGTTGCACAATGTATCGTCATAGTAAAAGAGGGGTTTTGTATCCAAAAGTGCTGGTCTCAACTATGTACGCGTGATTTCATGAACTTGACAACGCAGAAATTTATGCGAGTACCGTGGCCCTCTGGGCAAGCTCCGTAACATTGTCTGAGCGAAATGCCACGATGACAACGGCCATGATGGATTAGGCTCACAACCTGAGGATTGGTGTCCCTCATACACGGGTTCAATCTACGCCGATCATTAAAGTTGATCAGTCTCGCTTGAAAATATTAATATCAAACTAAAATTACATTTCTGACGAAGGAAAGTTTGTTGCATATGTAGGCAAACCTGAGCACTAAAATCTAACTAAAATTGCGCTACCATTCCATAAGTAGATTTTGGGCGTTAAAAATCTATTCCGAGTTAATTCAAAAAAAAAAAAAAAAAAAAAAAGTCATCAAAAAAAAATACACATATAAATATCTACTCCATGGAGACCAACAACGAATCGTCATCACACACATCTCTTTCGGACATCCTTCTCAATAGCTATGCCATCCAAAATCACTATCGCTAGCATCATCGGGCTGTTGGTCGCCAGCACATCAGCTCAGACCAACACCACGTATCCCGTATACCCCAACAACTTCAACTGGCAGCGAACTTATCCTGCGCTTTTTGATTCTCTCGGACGTTGGGCTGTACCCCCTACCAACAGCTCTGAGGTCGTGGCCTGGTACGCTAGCATCAACAAGACACTCATACCCCCGGCTCCCATAATCGCGGTCAACGCTACAACTAGTGCCTTAATCGATCCGTATGCAGTTGGTCAAAACCCGTACTGCGACTGGAGTTTTGACATCTGTTCTCGGCCCAGCGACGTGCGTATATGCCCCGACAAAGGTGTGTGGGGCCTCACGTTCGACGACGGCCCGACCCCCGACGGCTCCAAACTCTACGATTTCTTGGCTCAGAGCAACCAGAAAGCAACGCTTTTCTACATCGGCATCATGGTCGCGCAGTACCCGTCGATCGCACAGAAGGGCTGTGCGGCGGGTCACCAGATTGGGGTTCACACCTGGTCACATCACCCGCTGACCACGCTAACGAATGAGCAGATTGTTGCCGAACTCATGTGGACCGCGACCATCATCAAGGAAGTTTGCGGTATCACCCCTCGCTACTTCCGCCCGCCCACTGGCGACTTCGACGACCGCGTTCGCTTCATCGCTGAGTCCCTCGGGTTCACCCCCATCATCTGGGACCTGGACACCAACGATTGGACGATTGGCACTGCAGGCTCCCAGGTCACCACGGCTACCGAGGACGCCTCGTTCGTCAAGTGGATCGCCGGGGTGTCGAATGACACTACTGGTCACATCTGCCTGCAGCATGAGCTCAACAACATCACCGTCAATGAGGCAATCAAGAATTTGCCCGCCCTCCAAAAGGCGTACAAAGTCATGCCCGTCGCATCTTGCACCAACGAACAGCACCCGTACACCGAAAATATCATCTTCCCCACCATCAATAACGCCGCCCTGCAACCAAACTCGTTACCTATTAATGGCAGCACCACCTCGTCCACAAGTAACATCACCTCCGCCTCCCCCTCCATCAGCGCCGGCGGTTTGTCGGCTAATTCTTCGTCCAAGAATGCAGCGGCGCCAAATGCTTCTGGTTCTAGTGCATTGATTGCTGCTTTCGCGGCTGCTTTCGTTTGCTTTGTTTTCTCTCTATGAGCCATGTGTGAGCGAGCATTTTATAGTATACCAATAATAGGCGTTATAAAGTGTTTCAACATTCAACATTTCAGCTTGTACCCTGCTTTATCTATGGTGAATGAATGAAAATAACAATAAACATTTGTGATATACCCATAGTGATCTGCATACACGCATATACAAGGAGCTGCATTGTCAACGTCATAAAAGTCCCAGGCCATCGAGATAGGGGTGGTCACTATTGTTAAACAAACCCATGATATTGACGTATTTACTCCTCACGCTTGTCGGAGTCTGCTTCGTAATTACATGTAACAAATCGGCACACGAAAATGTGATCAAATGAGCAATGTGCATTCCTCCCACGTCCTACAACTCGATTGCAACTTACCGGCATGATAGAAGTAATCGTAAACGCTTACCGTGAAATTTGGCTGGGTTTGTCAATGAACTGGGACATGTTGCACGCGTCCATCAAATTCGAGAAAGTTTCCTAAGGCAATGTGCAAAGTCCAAACCATCACGGTCTTAGTAAGTGTTACTTACCGTCGTCATTATTCTTGGCTGGTTTGCGCCTCCACGTTGTGGTCCGCGGAAGATGACTTTCGCGTCCATCAGGCGCCCATCAGGCTACACAGGCGAGATGGAATCATAAACTTTCCTTACGTCCTTACGTAACCATGCCCTAACCATGCTAGAGCGTTATAGGTCACGACATATCTCGCTACCAATGCAGAACAAAGTGGGATCGCATCCATGTTCCTGGAGGTGCCGGTGCGTCCGTTTCGAGAGAAACATTACATCAGAAGATGGAACGATAAGCTGGGATTCAACAAAACCATTCTTCATATTCCTTCCGTTCTGCCTTGGCAAAGCAAGCCCAACTATCGTTAGCGACCATCCAATTTCATTTCAGCTGCGAGTGAATCTTCGTCACAATAGCCGAGCTTCTTTATGAATCCTGGTTCTTGATATTTACAAAGAAATACATCACCTCCTTGAGGGATGATGCTCCTGGCCGTTCCGCATTTGTAAAATCAAATATAATTATATGTGAGCTTCTTGCAAAAACCAACTTTTCGAATGTGGTCAATTCCTTTAAATGCAATCCTCGAAAAGATTTAAGGAGTTCAGGGGCTTGCCGTTGTCACGTAGCAACCATCAAGAGCAATCGCTTCTGATATGTTTTTTTTACGCTACAAGACATAAATCTGTCAAAAACAAGATATTCGCTACTACGCCTATTCCATCTTTCGCACGCTAATAAAGCCTTCATAGGTGGGGAATCTCGGGCACCACGCACATGAAAGGATATACAAAGATCGACGTAAAATTTCTTGGCATCTCCATCGGACTAAAATTAGACTGGTGTATCCAAGGATGACGATGCGAACGTCTGAGCGCCGCCGTGACTGTCAAACCTTAATCGCCCCCTTTCCTGTTTTCGCTATTTTTTCGACACCAACTTATAAAAGATGGAACCCAAAAGTTGGAAGCACCAATTTCACTTTCATCTCCGTCATGAAGTCGTTGAGTCTATTTACCCTGACGTTACTGAGCGCCCACCTTGCCGCCGCCCAGCGCATGGTCGGTTACTATGGCATTGTAAGCATCACCTAATCACTGGATGAATTAGAGATCCATCATCGTTGTCGATCTCTCCGACTTAATTAGCCCACTCACACATAACCTTTCCCATCCCTTGCAGTTTGCGACTGGGGCCAACTGCACGGGCATTCCGCGCTTCGTGCCCGAGCTGGTTCCCGCGCACATGTATACGCACCTCAACTTCGCCTTTTCTAATATCACGGACGACTTTCAGATGGGCGTGACGAACCCGGGCACGGATGAGGCTATGTATGCTCGCATGAACGCACTGAAGAAAATAAACACCCAGCTGAAGACTGCCGTGGTCGTCGGTAAGTGTCTTGGGCGGGCTTTTTTAAATTCTGCAGCTCGATTGGTCTCGCAGCTTCTCACAATCCTGGCTTCCTGGTATTGCATCGCAGGCGGTTGGTCTATGAACATGTCCTACTACTCCTTACTAGTCAGCAGTGCGCAGAACCGGGCAACGTTCATCGCTTCTTCACTCAAGTTCGTGCGGCAGTACGGTTTCGACGGGATCGATTTTGATTGGGAGTGCGTAATTTAATTTGTTCCATTGTATCTCATCGGTCACACACATACACAGCGTATTCACCATCCCATGACACAATTGCAGATACCCGTCCGACACCACACGCGGCGGCCAGGCAACCGACCCGCAGAACCTGGTTTTATTTATGAAGGAGCTGAGGGCGGCCGTTAATGCCGAGACTCTGACGAATGGAACGTCGAGGCTGACGCTCAGCATCGCACTACCGGGCGGGCCGTACCATGGGCAATATTTCTTGAACGATCAGCTGGCGCAATATGGTGATTGCAATTTAAAAACATTGGCAAATTTAGATACAGCTTTGTCTGTAAAGCACGCTTGCCCTAATTATTGAAACTTCTCATTCACGAAATTCAGTCGATTGGTTCAACCTCATGGCATACAACCTTCACGGGTAAGGGATTTTATCAATTTTCTTTTTTTTATCCACGAATCCAACACCACCGAAAATTTCGCTGATATCTCCAATTATATTCGCATCGCAGCTCCTGGGAGAGCATTGCCGAGTGCGCCGCGCCGCTCTACGATCCTGCGGTCGGCACGGCCTTCTCAGGTTACTCTGTTAACAACGCTTTCACGTCTATGGTCCCCACGAGTGTGGACCCGGCCAAATTCAATCTGGGTATCAGTTTCTCGGGCGACACCTTCACTCTCAATACTTCGCAGGTTCGTATGGTGATCCCTTTGAACACAACACCGAATTTCATCCCAGACTAACCCAATCTCCCAACTTCATCACAAATAGACCACTCCTGGTAGTTCTGCCTCCGGCCCCGGCACGGTCGGTTGGTGCACGAAGGAGGCCGGGACGATGGCCTACTTTGAGATCAAGACGCTGCTCTCGGGCGGTAACGCCACAGCGGCCGTGGACACGGTCGGCGTCTGCAGCTACTTGACCTACACTTCCAATTCCAGCCAGTGGGTCGGCTACGACGATCCCTCCAGCTTCAACTCTAAGGTCGATTTTCTCAAGGCCAAGGGTATGGGTGGCATTAGCGTGTGGGCCATGGACGCGGATACTACTGGTGAGTGTCGCAATGGGTCGGTTCGGGGGTTTTTTTTTGGTGGTGTGAACGGTGCGGAAACCCAAAGTACTAGCACTTATCCTCAATGGCATAACTCCTCCCCCATAAACAGACTTCGAGCTTACCACGGCCGTGACAACCAGGCTATACAATAAGCAGGGCTGGCTCAACAACGTGATTCCCAGCAACGGCACCAAGAGCGGTGCCGGTTCACTCGCCGTCACCGGCGATGTTGTTGCGCGCGTGGTGGTGGCGGTCATCGTTGCTGTCGTCGCCGGATTCGCGCTCTAAGGACATTTTAAATTAAGAGAAATAATGAATCTGCGTCCTTCTCGTCGGTTCTCCTCTAACCGAAGAAAGAAAAAAAAAAAAAAAACCCCCTTCCTTACACTACCTCAAGCATCGTACTCCCTTCGGTATGATATCATTTGTATGATACCAAAAATCATACGTACCGCCATTCATACTTCAATAAAGATAATAGAGATCATTGCATTGGATTTCAAATCGCGACCCTATACGCTAGGTTTCATTGGATATTTTAACGCACAGACGGGTGTCGATGCGGCAACGTGCGCTTTCACCCCAGCAATGTTCTTCACAACCCAAAGTGCATCGTCAATGATCGCACGACCGACAAAGTGTCATTCGCTCGATGAAATGTGCCGTCTATAGGTTTATTTTAAGCCCAGAGTCAAATTATTATTTTTTTGGCGCCACACGTCCCGCAGACGCAGCTCAAACCCGTGCGAACTACCCAACCCAACTCAACACGCTCACACAGTAAGGTATTTCTTCCTCTTGCGGCCCGTCTCCATGATGTACGGGTCGATCTTGGGCGGCTTGCCAAAGATGGGTTCGCGAGTGCCTATATTCAAAGTCGAAGGTCGGTTGCGCGGGTGAGTGGATGGCGAGCGCGATGTCAGATACACAAGGGAGACCGAACCCCAAAGAGAGAGCGATCGCGTAACCCGACACTCACCGAGTATCTCGTTATAAATCCGTGTCACGTCCTCGTCCCACACGCCGCGGAAGAAGCTGACGCCCTTCGGGACGAGACCGTGGCGCTCGCGGAAGGCGGCGGCGTCGAAACCCGCCCTAAGGATCAGGAGTGAATGAGTGAGCGCGATGCATGCGGGTTAAGTTGTGTCCATCGGCGAAGAACCAAGGCGAGCGAGGCGATGCATAGACCGCACAGACTGTTAAACCTTCGACACTAACCTCTCCGTGGCGTCAACATGTACACTCTGCTTCCCCCCCCTCGGTTGCTCCAATACCATAACCGTGTAACGATGGTACTTGGTGCCGCGCTGCGGGTGCGGCGGGATGTAAGGCAGGGCAACGTCGCCATTCGTGACGATAGGGGAAGTAGCGGAAAGGGCCACGTTTGTTCTGTGGCATCCGAGTGTGTGTTGGGGGAGAGGGAAGAGTAAAGGTTGGTATTGCTTTGGCTTTTAAGAGCGCATACAACGAGAGCGTAACGACTTTTCAATCACGTACATAAGCCAGTGACAGTGCTGCTGGTAGGTCATGCGCTCTGGGTCGGGTAGATCTACAGGTGCAGACACGTGGTAACGAGTGAGTAAAACAAAACTTGGGATCCTACGCGCAAAGGACGTGTCCGACCAGACTCACCAGGATCGACCATCAGCACCGTGTACAGCCTTGTATCCTCGTGAAAGTTGGCCACCTTCAGGATGGGTGGTCGGATCGACTAGGAAGCCGGAAGAACGAACGAGCGTAAGTCATACTTCTGGCATCATTATCTGGACCCAATGGTTCTCGCAGGATACACAATCATACGACGTACATTCGCGGGCTTTACGAACACGCCGGGTTCGATCACGCCAATATCACTCCCAAAATCGAGCGTCACGTCCACGCTGGGCACGGCGGAAGGCGGGAGTAGGTCCGGGATGACGTACATCTGTGTAATTCGTTGCATCTGCGGAAAGGTGGTGCGGAATGAGATTTCAGAAGATAAAGGGGGGATCGGATGAAACGTTGTAGAATTACCAGTGTGAGGAAAGGCTTGCGCAAAAAATGCTTCTGTTGCATGTACCGGTATACGGGATGGGACATATCCACTATGAGGCATAGGGCGTTTCGCGTCAGATCAGATCAGTTTCGGATAAGAGGCGGTAGGGAGGAGCAAGGTTGGTGGTTCATACCATAACCATGTTTGAAATTCCACTGAACTTCTGGATTATTAAGTTCCGCCTTGACCTGGAGATCAAACTTGAGCTTCCGTAGCACCGAGAGCTGTTCAGCCTGTGTTGGCGAATTGGTCGCTACATTTTGGAAGACATTTATGAAAATCTGCAGTCCAGAGGTTTCCAAGGAGAACGAGAAACTCGAGCCCACCTTTGATGGCCCTCGCAATCTCTGCCTCGACCTCCTTCAACCGCTCCAGCCGCGCGGTCCTGTCTGCGGAAATGACCTTGAGCGCCTCGTCGTACGCCGGGTTCACGCCCAGTGTCGGCGGGGTGTATCTGCTTATTGCTGGCGATGCCGAATCCTGCGCGGCAACTGTTGCAATGGATCGTCGCGCGGTCTGAACAAGACGAGCTACCGATGTTGATGGTATGAGCTTTGTTGCTCGGCGAGCAATTATTCTTGATGGCAGCATTATAGGTTTGGTAACAGAATAGAGGTGTTGTTTATCGCAAAAGAATTTGGGCTGACGTCACTCGCGTCTATTACACAGTCACATCCATTTGTCGTAAGTAATTAAACCCACCATAAACATCAACACTTCAGAAACTCTCTGACCTCAAAATCCACCAAAACCCTCGAAAACAAATCATGCACCTCGAATAAACCATGGCTCCACCGCATCCTCCGCAGTCTCATGCCGACCCAAAATACATTGCCACGACCTCCTCGCCACCTAACCCCAACATCATGCCATTTGCCAAATCCTCCGTTCCATATAATTCCATGTCAATCAGCCTCTTCTGCTTGGTCCTAACGGCAATATGAACACAAGCATCCTCCAAAGCAGGGGGCGGCGACGCGGCGGGGGTCGGGATCGAGATTTGGACCTTTCTCATGGACCCATCCATTTTAGCTGCGACACCATCACCATCCTTAGGTCACTGTTATTCGGCGACAACCGATGTAGCTCGTTCGCCCATCTCTTCTAGGAACACCCTCTTCGTCGGGATCTTTTCGTCCGTAGCGATCCATTCCATCCTTGGCACGACCACCTTTGCTATAATCATCAAAATCCAGACAACCTTAGAACTTTTCGGACGTCCATTGGTCCGAAAAATGATCTGTCCCGGAGATATTACTCGAGATACCGGACTCTGCTCGTGTTCATCTTTGCGGTTCTGGTACTCGCGTCAGCAGAGGTTGGGATCATGATCTCCTCCCCTTGGTTTGTATGCGGCAGTTCCACCACCGGAAGGGTGCAGGGGGAAGAGTTAGGGTCTGTGGAAGGCGGGTTTAATGTGTGTAGCGCACATGGCTATCTTTGGATGTCCTCCCTTCTCACAAAGGGCAATCATAGAATATGGCTTCGATACACGCCTGAGTCTCGGGGCTTCCAAGATTGTCATAATAGCAGCAGCAAAAAGTTACAGTGGGCGGAACCGGAGTCAACGAGCTCATTTCTCTGTTTGGGAGCTTAAGTACCCCACAGAAGGTTGGGTTCCCTAGGCACCGTTTTGTGTAGAACAACCAGCGAACAGAAATATGGCGAGCGCTCTTGTTTATCAATGCTTCGTTGGTTAGTCTTGCGAAAATTATAATATATTCTCAATCAAATAATCGGATATTGTCACAAGCATTGCCCCGTCTCCAAAGTTACGGCAGTAGAGATACAGTTCGACTTTCCTCCATTAATATAAAACACCCTTTGACACTTACCAACGAAAAGGCCACAACAGCATCAACCCGTTACCCCACGCCTAATGCGCCTAATGCGCCTCGGCCGCCTTCGCCTTCTCCTGATCCGCCAACCTAATCAAATTATCATACGGCCCAAACATACTCTCCGGCAGAGTCCTCCTAAATTTCTCCTCCCTCATCCACTCAAGACCATGCTGGAAAATATTCTCAGCGCGATGATGGCCACCGGTGGTGGTGCCGATGCAAGCATGAAGTGTAGCGCGCTTCGAATCCTTACTGTAGGCAGCGCGATGCAGGATGTTATTGTTGTAGAAGACTGTCTGTCCCGCGCACAGGTGCACACGCAGCTGACCGGGCATCTGCTGGCTCAGCGGGTCATGCTCGGTGATGCGGCGCTCCTCGGCCGTGCGCACCCGGTTGTGCGAGCGCGGGACCACCAACAGGCAGGTTTCGTCGTATAAAGCCGTATTCCATTGCGTTCCGTAGTGCGGGATCTTGAGCCTCTCTATTTCCTCGGCATCGGAGGTCTCGGGTGAAATTGCGTCGCGGTGCCACGTCAGCTCGTAGTCTGATTCGAGGGGGTTGATGAGGAGGTTGAAGAGCTCGAGCTGGAGCTCGTTTTCCTTCACATTCAGAATCTCGCAGACGGCGTGCGAGAGCCGTACCATTGGGCGAAGACTGGTTCATTGAGATCGGGGTTCATAACATGCTGAACGCCCCAGACGTCATCCCCCTTATCCCACGGCGGGAACTGCGTGCCAACGAGACGCCTATATGGCCACTCATTCTTCCTCGCCTTGGCTATAGCCCGCTCGCAGGCCTCGCGCAGGGGCTCGAGCAGGTCCTCTGGAATTTCCAACTAGCAGTCATAGTTATCTAAAGTAGTATGTATAACTATGTATAGATATACCCAGTATATCATATTTAGTTATAGCCTTCAAATATATATAAATACTCTCTATACTGAGTGTATTATATTCTTAGCTCTGCTTTTTTCAGATATAAAAATAAAAAGAAGTATTCTTATTATAGAACTCTTATATCTAACTTGTTAATAATTCTGAACCTGATCAACTTAAAATATAAGTACAGCACTTCTACCAATACACATAAGAATCTGAAAGTAATATCTGAACTCTGCTATGAAAAGTAACTAGAACTCAGTACTTTCTCAAGAACTCAGAACTTAGAGCTGATAGTTACTATTAATTATCTATAATATATTAATTCTATTGATATATAGTTTTATTACAAATATCTTTTAAATTTATTTAATAAATAAATTAAAGTTTACAAAAAATAGTTTTTTTAAATATTATTTTTCTATTAAAAATATAACTCAATTTACTCAAATATATATAAATATATAATTTTACTATATATAATCTATATAGAGATCTTTATTAATATAATTGTTAAATAAATTATTTTAAAAAATGAGTATAAGTTATATTTTTAAATATAACTTAACTATTTTAATAATTTATATAATTGTATAACTTTCTTTATTATAAAAGATAATATTTAGTACTCTACTTATATAGAATATTAACTAAGCTTTACTTATATATTTGCTATAAGATATATTCTATTATAGAGTACTAATCATCTAAGTCTTTAGTATAATCAATATTGCAAGTATTAGATAATCTTATAGTACCTCTGCTTAATCTATTATTATTACTATTGTTGAGATTATTAAGTACTAGAGTAAGAGCAGTAATTATTAAGTTATACATTCTTATATATTATAAATTGATGGTGTGAAATTGATGTACATACTGATGATACATATTTACATAAGAGCATAAGCTACTCAAAGATTACCTGTTCCTTGAGTAGCATATTTCAACACTTCTGTATCATCGAATCTGAATCCAGAAGATACGTATACTGGTTACTGTTCTGATATCGGTAACAGTACTCAAGCACGATCTGGGTCCTCCAAGGCCAGTAGTAGCGATGCGCCTACAGCTGCGAATATCCTTGTTCAGCAAGCTCTCCATTTCATCTTGACGTCCAATGAATCGCCTATTTCTTTCTTGGTGCTGGCAGCAATGGATAAATGTAGTTTATGATTGCTGGGAAGTATATATATATAATCCATTACATTGTATTAATATATCTGGGCTAGTTTATAAGGCTCCGTACGGCATCAGGAAGGCTTCGCGTTCAGAATGATAGCCAAATGCATTGAAACTAAGTAATTATGAATTATTATTATTATTATTATTATTATTATTATTATTATTTTGGAAATCTTAATCTCGCGCAGCCGGCACAGTCAGGATATTATAATGAGAAGGTGAGCGTATGTCGCCTAATGCTCAGTGCATAGGTTGTATATACTCTCCTCTTCTGCTGCTTTGTCTACTATGCATGGACAATTTCCGATATTGCCAGGCAATTTATCGTAGAGCGGCTCTTAGCTTTATGGTCTTAGGGGCCCAGGTGGACATACGATGGTTTAAAGCAGGGTTAGCTATTCTTGTCCGACAAAAGCCATCCTCATTCCACGGAGTATTATAGGATTTTGTGTTTTTCCAAGAATTCTTTGTGACCGAAGAGGATTTTTGGAATCGTGGCTTACACACTTATGCACTCCTTGTGCACCCGGCGAGTGGCAAAGTATGGATACACTGAAACGTGCAGACTCCAAACGGATAAAATTTATTATTGAAAAGGCCACGGACATGACACAACGAGGCGGCCCAGGATTAATTCCACTGCCTACTGCACACCTTGATTATTGGCAACATTGATGCTTCGAGCGATGAGAATCGGCGATTATCTGTGATCATTTCCGCAGGCGTGAACGAGCTTCATCGGCCATGAAGCTCCGTCTCGCCTTCATCGTTTTCTTTGAGATTCTTTTCTTAACGACCTCTGATGCTGCGCTAGTGACGACGACGACACATCCATCGGTCACCAGGCACGCGAAGTTTGTTTCCTCGGATGCACGATACCCAGCACAGGAGAGCGGCTCGCCTACCACCGGCGACCCCGTCCCGACCTCCATTCCTTCAGACGATTATCGCCAGACGTGCGGCATCGCCGACGGCGTCACCTTCGTGCAGTCCCAAGCCGATGCGATCGCCCTCTCCAACTGCACCGACGTCGTCGGATCGCTTACCATCCAAGGCCCGGGGATTACGAGCCTCGCACCGCTATCGAACCTGCGCCAAGTAGACGGCACGCTCGAACTCGGCAACCTCAAAGGGCTTACCACTCTACAAGGCCTCGAAAGCCTCAGAATCATTACGACGGGCATCCAGATCCACGACATCCCCCTCCTCACCTCCGTCTCCGGCCTTGTCTCCATCAAAAAATTTCCCCGCATCTTCCAGCTCACCAACTGCGACCAGCTCCGTTCTCTCACCGGCCTCCCGCTCCTTCCCGCCGGTTCGATCCAAATCACAAACATCACTATCACAGCCAACGCCTTGCTTGCCGACATATCCGCGCTGTCCATCTTTGCCACCCAGAGACCGCAGCTCGGCGCCAACGTCGTCATCGCATCCAACCCGGCCCTCGTCTCCCTGCAGGGGCTCGAAGGCATCAACCAGATCTCCCGCCTCAGGCTCGTCAACAACCAGCGCCTTTCGTCCATTCGCGCTCTCACGTCTGTCGTCACGTGGGGGCCTGGCCCAATCGAAATGATGGGGAACACCGTGCTGTGCGATCTTGAGGGTGTCAATACCACCATCATTGCCCAGGTTTCGTGGGGATCCTTGACATTGCAGAAGGGATGCGGTGGCGGGGTCATGACCGGAGGACCGGGGCAGTTGCCGCCGGGGGTCTCGTTGGTGTCGACAAAGAGTGCCGCTGTGGGGAGGGTGACAGCTGAGGGGTGGTTGTTGGGGATGATGATATTGTTGATCTGGGACAGTTGTAATTATTTACATTCGCGTAACTTAGAGTACAAACAATAACTAGAATAGAATGGTCTATTTGACCATCGAGTCATTGACCCTTTTTTTTTTTTTTTTTTTTTTTTTTTTTTTTTTT
>RBNI01001669.1:0-21366 GCA_003990745.1 Jimgerdemannia flammicorona | reverse complement strand
GGCCAGTCCCTCCTCCCTTCCCACTGGACACCGGCCCTCCTCCAGCACTCTCTCCGCTCGTCGACCCTCCAAAGGCCCCCATCCCCAGGCCATAACCCCTCCCAACCTGCTGCCAGCCAAAGGCCCCAGGTCCACCAGACCCAGCACGCCCATCGGAACTCTTGCTCGAAGACATGTTTATAATACCTTTTCCCCGCTTTGTGTCGAAAACTGTTGCTTGAAGCTTGTGTAACGTGAATAGTACCGGAGAAAGGTGGACCTCTTACACCCTCCGTAAGAGAGGAATCCACTCTCCATCCCTCAACTTATTCACTTGCTTCAGCCACTATATTCTCAAGCAGTGAAGATACTTGAGAAAATCCACCAGACCCAGACCTTCTCAGTCTACTGGTCAGATCAACACCTCCCAACCAATCTGACTCCATCACTCTACCCATATCCAGGTCCTGGCCATCTTTAACAATTGCTTGACCACTTATACCATAAAGTTTAAGTAGTACTCTAGATACTATAACTTAGATAACCAGTAAATATTCAACACTATCACTCTTCTCATCAGAGATATATAGCAACTATCCTACTCTAAGAGAGTACTTCCCCACTCTGCCAAACACTATTTCTATCATCTGTATAGCAGTAAAGAACTATATAATGAAAAGTAGATCTCCAGATAGCATACAGTCTCTCCTATAGGAACAATTATTCCAATGACATCTCCACCTACTATTCCTTCTCACAATATCAAAGTTTCATACTTATGCAGTTGAGCTTGGCATCCAAGCACCCCTTATATTACTCTACTATACCTTTTAGTACTGCAATATTCTCAACTGACCCCAGTCTGACCATTATATCATCAGTAAAGGCTCCCACCTTCCAATTAACCTCCAGAATGTCCAACTCTCCCACCTTATATTATATCCTATCCAAAAGAGGCTCCAGGAACAGTATATATAGAATCAGTGACAGTGGATCTCCCTGCAGTACTCCTCTACCCAGAGGGAATGAAACCCCTCTATATCTATTTATTATGATTACTATCTGCTTATCTTCCAACAAACCAACCAGGGCCTGCTAAACCCCAGAGGGAACCCCAATATACTTTAGCACTCCTTCTAACCCAACTCATCTGACTCTGTCATAGGCCTTCTCTTGGTTCAAGAAAACCAGCTATCTATCCTATTAGAATAGCAACTTGATATATCAGTATATGATCTTATACTATTTTATCAGATTTATATCATTTATCAGTAAAGTATGAAATATGCAACCTATGCCACTTCAATAAAATCACCTCTCTTTACAATAAAGATTATGAGCCCCACTAGTACTATACAACTATAGCAAAAATACCTCTTTAAAATACACTATACTAGAAATGTCTAATGATCAATCTAATAATGTGAGTATGGAAATAGATATACTAATTACTAGCATTTCTCTCACAGGTGTAACCTCAATAGATATGGGAAATACAGTTTTAGTTATTAGCATAAATACAGCCAAGAGGTCTATCTCAATCTTTGATATAAGAGATATATTATTTGGATATTTCATATAATGAATCTTGTTAACAAATATGATTTGGTAGAGTATATAAAGTCACATATGCTAATTCAAGATTATAATACTATAAATGATCACTAAGTATTATATAAGATCACATTAATATTATCAAACTTACAAACAAAACTAGTAATATATACTATAATAGCTTATGAGGTATGAGAAGTCCTATGCAATCATCATATATAAGCATCAAATCAAATCAATTCCATCTGAAATCTCAGTTATTCAATCTTCAAATGAAGCCAAAGGGGAGTATCTGCAAATATTCCAGTTATATTGATAATCTGGTGAATCAAGTGAATTCTCTCAGTATATCTACAGATTGTATTGAGAATAAAGACAAGATTATAGCACCTACAAGAGAACTTCTGAATACATATAATATTATAGTGGTAGCTATGCATAAGAGCAGAAGACATTTAGATTATGTCTATATAATAATGAGCCTTATGAATGAGGAAATACACTAAGGAAATAGTGCTAATAATAATAAAAATGCTTTCTATAGATCATGTGGATATAGTGCTAAATAAGATCAAAAGTACAGTTAATAATAAGGTTAAAGGGAACAAACCCAAACTTAAGCTCAATAATGTATAACCAGTTCAGCCAATCAACTAAGTATGATGGATACTATGAATATTGTAGCAAGTATAGATATAGGAAGCAGTATTACTATAGCTGAGAAAATGACAAGAAGAGTAGTGAAAATAAGCAACAACATAGAAGCCAGCATTGGTAATATAGATGTAAGAACTATTGAGAGAAGTATGGCAATACAAATACTACTGAAACTGATGAAAGCAGTAATCTATTTTTTGTATAAGCTAGTATCAGTTCTGTCAGTATAAGATCTACTATCAAATCTACAAATCTGTCATCTATAAATCTCAGTAAGCAAAATACTTTTGGGCTAATGAAAAGTGATAATAACAAATGTACTATCAATACAGCTGATGATAATGATATCTAACTAATAGATTCTAAAGTAACATAATATATAATATTATACAGAGAATAGTTCTCTATGTATGAGCCTTTCAAATATTCTATATCTATCAAGTTAGGAGATAATAATGTCATCTATACTCAAGGAAAAGAAAATGTAAAAATATATATCATAGAATCTACTAGAATATTCCTAGACATACTATATACTTTAGAGATCAGTAAGAATCACTTTTCAATAGAAAAGATGATATTCTGCAGTAATAAAGAAATATACATATACATATGTAAAGAGCACTACTATATATAATTTGCATAATAATAAGCTAATGATAGCTTCAAAATACAGAAATTTTTATATGATCAATGATATGCTAAATAGAAATAATGCAAAAGTCTCCACTTATACAATAACTACTCTTATATAATATATCAAACACATAGCATCAACACTTAGGACATATCAGCAAGATAAGTCTCAAATATATAATAAAAAGGTGAAAGGATTGCTGGTATATATATATCTAGAGGATAACTTTTGTGAGATATACATATGTATATGAAAAACAAAGTTTCTTGATAACTATTTGAAGAACAATTAAAGTGTGTCTTATGGATCCTTGATCTCATCTATACTAATATATATAGTGTGATACATATCTCATTATATTCCAGCAAGAGATATTTTCTGATATTTATCAATAATCATATATATAAGATATATATATTTTTTCTATTAGTGAAGAGCAAAGTCTTGGAGAAATTCAAAGAATTCAAAACAATTACTGAGAATGAAACAGAATGTAGAATACATACTATACACTCACATAATAAATGTAAATATATCAATAATGTATTCAGGCAATTCTTGATAAAATATAGTATAAGCTTTCAGATGATAGCTCTTTATACACCTCAGCAAAATACTGTGGTTAAGCAATTTAACCATACAGCTATAGAAATAGTACATACAATGATCAATGCTGCTAGTCTAAGATATTTCTATTGGGCCAAAGCCATCAATATAGCAGTATACATCTGCAGTAGATGTATATCTCAATTACTAAGCAAGAAAGCTGGCAACTATAAGTATAAGGATAATAATCTTACTCCAGAAGAATTATGGAGTAGAACTAAGCTAAATATATCCTATCTATATATATTCAGATATGATATATATATTCTTGACAAAAGCAATACTATCTAATATAAATTTGAGCCAAAGATGGTCAAGTACATATTTCTTGGATATAGTGGGAAATTGTATAGGCTTTGAAATTATATATGAGATATGTAGTGATTTCACATAATGTACAATTTAATGAAAAAGGAGATCCATGTAGCAATATCTGTAGAGACCTCTATATCTATATTACAATTAGTGTAATAATCAGTACTGCCAACAACTCTGATAATTCCAGCAGTAAATCAAAATTATTATTAATTGCTATATGTGTCTGAATTAGAGTTATCTGAGCTAAGAATCCCTAAGATCAAAGATGAAGGTAATAGTGAATCCTCTAATGATAAGGATCTTTCATTAAGAGTAAGGGTAAGCAAAAGCTAAAGTATAAGCTCAGAAATGAGACATATTCAGAATTAGGAAATTATTAGAACATACAAGTAAGCCATAGATAATAGTAACATTAAGACCATATGAGCTACACTGAAGTATATAAATGTGTATACATTATGACATCTTCTGGCAAGCTAAGCACATATGACAAGGCTATATAATACTCTGATAACAAGAAATGGGAATATACAATAGATGAGGAATATAATTCACTTATTGAAAATGATACCTAAAATCTGATATCTCTTCTACCAAACTGTTAAGCAATTGGATCCAAGTGGGTATATAAGATAAAGTACAATGTTGATGGTAATGTAGAGTAATATAAAGCTCATTTTATTGCCCTGAGTTATTCACAGAATTATGGTGTAGACTATGATGAGACATTTTTACCTATATTCAAGCTTACTTTGCTTAGAATACTTCTTGGAATTGGTATAGTATACAATCTCAAAATCCATCAAATAGATGTAAAGACAGTATTCCTAAATAATGATATAGATACTAAACTATATATCTGTCAACTACAAGGATACAAAAATGGCAAGCTTATATGTAGATTATTTAAGGGACTATACAGCATCAAGCAAGCAGTATAACTACAAAACAAAAGAATCAATAAACATCTACTTGATAATGGATTCATATATTGTGAAGTAGATAATTATATATACATATATCTAGTATTATCACAATGGCATAGTATTCATTGATATATAGATTGATGACAGAATTATCATTACTAGTAAGAATAAGCTTAATAGAGTCAAAGAAGTCCTATGCTGAGAATTCAAGATAACTGATATAGGCAACAAATTCTTTCTTTTGGAGGTATTAATTATATATGATAGGAATACATATACCATATGCCTCTTGTGGGTAACTTATATCAAAGCCATCCTCAAATATTTCAATATAAGTGAATTCAAATCAATCAGCACTCTTATGAATACTTCTATAATATTAAGAAAGCCAAATACTATACCCAAAGATGATCAGTATACTATATGCTCACATTAGGTGGTAGTGATATTAGATTGAGTGAGAGCAATGGTAAGAGCAATAGTATCTGGATATGTGATGCCAATTGAGCTGGAGACTTAAATGACTGCTAGTCTATAACTAGATATCTCTTTCACATTAGCAAAAATGACAAAGGAGTTATCTTATAGCAAATATATAAGCAATCATCTGTGACATCATCATCAATAGCAGTAGAGTATCAGATATTGTCTTTGGTAATAAAGATTGAAATCTGAGACACAATAGTACTGGGGGAAGATAGGAAGGATGTGGGATACAAAGAGGAAGAAGTAAGTGAGGTGGACCTTCTGGAGGTTGGTAGAGTTGTTAGCAACTTGTACAGTTCTGCTGAAGGATGGTAAGAAAGAAGATTGGTGAATACAATGGATCAGACTAGAGGTAGAGGAGCTGAAGGATATACTGAGATAAGAGGAGGACCTATAGGTTAAGGGCATGGTGGTCCAGCTGTGGTAACAGAGATTAGAGAAGAGAGAAAGACCAACCAAGTTTTTGTCACAGCTTCTGTAAGTGAGGAGGATACAGCAGTGGTGGGAGGGAGTTTTGGATGATGCTGGGGAGTTAGTTGTTAGGGTACTAGAGATTCGGGATCAGTTGAGCAGATGGTGGCGATATCTGTAAAGCAAGAAAGATAGAGGGGTGGGAGTACTAGACATTGACAGGTATTTGGAGGAATGGTACTCTGATCTAGAAATAGACTTAGGTGATCTTGATGCTGCTGTTCAAGGAGAAGAGATTCAGCAGGTTCTGATGATGATAAGCTCTAGAACAGCACTAGGGAAGGATGGCTTATAGTGGGATTTTTGAAAGAAGATAGCAGAAGTCTAGTTGATTCTGAAGGAAATGACAGTAATGTGTGATGAAGTGATAGGCTCAGAGGCATAGATTGGGAGGCAAAGCTTGGATCTTATATCTCTGCTGTTTAAGAATATGAAGAGGAGGGAGAAGTGCAAGAACTAGAGACTGATCATGCTTCTGGATATGGATTGCAAACTAGTTATAAAGAATCTAGTAGCTAGGCTATAGAGAGTAGCTCAACAGGTTCTGGGTGCTGAGCAGAGAGGATTCATAGGGAGATATCTAAGTAGAGATAGAATGGCTTGGGTGCATGGTATTATTGAGAGAGCTTGCACTACTGAGGTAGATATGTTATAAAGGGAGTGATTTTATTAAAGTTATATAAATTGTATATTTCACACTTTACTGATGAATAATATAAATCTGATAAAATGATATAATGTCATATGTATGCTAACATATTGAGTTGCCATCTCAATACTTCTGCTTAATGAGATATTGTGACGTACGCAATTGACAATGGAGTACCAGTGACTGCTAAGATCAGACGACATAATGGCGTGACAATCAAATGGACAGCCTGACCCATTAGGTGATCATCCCAAAAGAAGACAAGATGATCCGAGCCAAAATGAAGACCATGTTATTTAAGGAACCATACTCCACCTCAGGGATCGGCACCAAAGAACCAAGTACCCATCACACAATGCCTCCCATTCGCTGATCCAACCAGACCTCCCGCTGCTCTACCCCTTTGCCTGGCCCAAAGACCCTGACTTTAAAGCTATCAAGAAGGCCATCTGGCGCCCAGATACTTCTGAACACTTGAACTTCTACACCGAGGACCTTGGTCACTTCATCAACTACCAGTATATAATGACCCAGCAGCTCAAAGACACTACCGAACGAATGACCCTCTGGCATGACTATGAAATCGGACACCGTCTTTGCAATAAGACTCAAGAAGACGACCGGGAAGGCCTCATTACCGAAATGATAACCACTAGTCGGCTAATCAAGAGAGCCCTCCGTGTCCACCAAATCTTCTGCCATATTCTCTACTTGCAAGGAGTAACGGCTGGCAGCCTCTCCTGCCTCTCAACTGAAGATGCTGACTGGATGGAATCTGAAGTAGCCAACTCTACTGGCAGCAACCGCGTCGCTGTAGGAAGCCAACAAACCGAACTGACTCAGCCAGGTTTCCACACCACCCCACTCCAAGACAACCATCAAGGTCACCTAATGAGTCTTATGGAGATATTTGAAGGTCCACCCATTACCATAGAAGCACCCATTGGAGCTACCCCAACCACCCACCACCCTGTCAGCCACAATTCACATCTCATCATTTGGGAACCGAATCAAGAGGAAGCCCAAGAACTCCAAGACCCTACCCCTGAAGAAACCCCCTCTGACACTGAAACTGACAAGTTTTCAGAAGAAGAAGAGGAGCAACAGAGAGTCTACCAGTCCTCTGTCCGCATTCAAGCTGTTCAAGGGTTGGAGAATGTTGTTGAAGATGACTGGCCACTTTTCTACCCCCTCACCTCTTGGCCGGCGCTTCCCCCTTTTGAGGAGAGGTATGATGAAGAAGAAATCTTAACCCAGCAAGATTTGCCCGCTGCGGACGAAGGGTACTATTTCCTCTAGAAGTACCACCCGTCAGCTGTAAGAATTGTGCAGCCTTCATGTCAGCGTTTTGTCAGCAAGTCCGAATCCAGTGTTGCTACCCAGCACAACCGTTTCCAGCATTGCTATCCAGTACCACCGTTTTCAGCATTTTGTCAGCAAGTTCGAATCCAGCGTTGCTACCCTCCACAACCGTTTCTGGCAACAATCAGCACTCCTGTCTGCTCATCCGAATCCAGCGTTGCTATCCCCTACAACCCAATCCATAGTAAACAATAGTCTGCACCTCGCATCGTGCAAGCCAATAAGCATAGCAAAGTTCGCCACAACGTAGTATACCTTAGCCTTAGTCGCGCCCCCCTCCATAGCTAGCAAACTTATATAAATAACCCATATCCTTAGAGTGAATAAAGCCTCAGTCAGTTTGTGTTTAAAAGTAAAAAGGATTACAAAGAAACCACTGCCTCCAAGAGACCGGATAAATTCTGAGAACAAGATAACAACCTAGAGCAATTAATCGCTTGGAAGTTTGAGTTAAAGAATTTTCTCTTGCCATAGAAAGAAAACATTACCTGACCACCGCCATTCGACTGCCATTTGAGACCCGAGACCCAGCCAAGGATTCAAGACTACGACTGCCACGCATTCAGACCGCCATTCGAGATTCAAGACCCGGAAACCCAAGGATACCCAGCCAAAGGATACTAGACTGCCAAAGACCGACCCGCCAGCCTATACGAACGACCACCCAGAACCTTTCAAGTTAACAAGTCAAGATGGACAAGTGAGCCATCAACCTCCGTTTTCCGACCTACTGCGCCATGAACTGTTTAAAGTCAAGACTGTCGCCGAGTTTGCCACCAAGTTAATCGCCACCAGGAAACTTAGCCAGCATAATCGCCGCCCTTATCCACTAAGCAATTGAGCCACCACCGTTGAACAATCGAAGTCCCGCTATTATCAATTACCGCACAAATCGAACGACCTGTCACGTGACCATCGACCCACGAACATCACCAATGCCTTCAGTTATACGTCGCGCGCTTCACCAAGTGGTACCTTGAGTCGTGCCTGAAGAGCATCGGAAGAGAACTAGGGATACAAACCCGACGTCATAATATATAAAATAAATTATATATACTCTATTTATAAAGAGATATTTTAATTATTATTGTATATTCTAAAACTAAACTAATATTTTATTAAATTTTATATTTTAATTATTTAAATAAAAATACTCTATATAAATATATTTTATATTATGTATAATATATTATAGTTTTATATTAAAGATATTGTAATGATTGATCTGAATTAGAAATATAAATCAGAGGAATTAGACATTTGATCATAGTATTTAAACTTAATTCCCAATATAGTATAGTCTTACAAATAGCAGTCATTATTATTTCACAACTATTAAAGTTTTCATAAATATTAAACTCTTTACAGATATTGAAGATTTTGTAGATATTAAAAGATTCAACACTTGTGAAAAGTGACTTATCAAAAATATAGTTATAATTTAGCCATCTACCTCATAGCTAGCAAACTTATATAAATAACCCAGTATCTTAGAGTGAATAAACCTTAGATCAAAATAGTTTAAAGTAAAGAGAAAGCAAAGAAACTAGTAAGCCTATGGACAGATACACTTTGACTCTTATATTCTGAGAACTCTATAGAGTCAAAGAAGATCAAGTTTTTAAGATACAGAAATCTGACATACTTCCAAGATTAAGCATCTGCTATATTATAACTTAATGTCTATTGGCTAGTAATTTAAGATAAATTCCTCACTTTTAAACTAAATAATAAATAACTATTACCACCCAAACAATCATATAAATCAAACCAAGATATCTAGACAAGATGGATATAAGACTATCAATATTCTATAGTTATACTTCAGATAAGTCAATCATTATCTTCATTAATGATTTCAAGCAATATGCTACTATAAGGAACCTGACAGCAAGACAGTAAGTAACTCTTATACTCTTTAGTCTCCAAGAACTAGCAAGAGCAGCATTTACAGCTATAATCTATATAGGAAATGATGATGATACTATACTAGCAGCACAGAAGACCTGGCTCTAAGCCACATACTACATAGATGAGATCAAGCAGATACTGAAGGATCAGCTCAATACAACATATCAAGGAATGAGTAAGGATCCAATCAGCTACAGGTATCTCTCTTCAGTAACATTCAGATTATACAACCTTTTGGCAATACTTTTGACATAGTTTCTAGAGAAAAGCTACTAATATCATAGCAACTGATGAGCATTCCAAGGTGCATACTGGGTAGGGTGGCCTGGGTGTGTTTGACTGGCAGTATATAGAGAGGGGTCCTGGCTTGAGAGATAGTATGAGAGACCTATTGGTGGGAGGACATAGTAGAAGAGGGGGCAGTGCTGGAGGTCAGGAAATAGAGAGGGTGAGCTTTGTGGATAAAATGAAGGAGGATCAGCAGAGAGCTGGGCTGGGGGGCTGGCTTAGGAGGGGTAAGGAGACAGTGAAGACTGCAGAGCAGTGGTCTCAAGGGGGAGTCTCTCTGGGGGATCAGAGTAGTGGGGCTGGTGGTGTAGGGGCTGAGAGGGTGACTATTGATGGGAGTATAACAGGTGATCAGAAAAAAAATCTAGATGGGACTACTGATAGTGGACCAAGCAGTGGGAAAGACATAAGGTCTAGTAATCTGGTAGATAGTGTAATGGGACTGGCAGTGATACCATTACTCAAGAAGTTGATCTCAGAGTTCACAGTCACTTTGTGCTTCTAGGGCTTAGTAGTGATGACAAAAATGGTCTTGGGGCTGATTGCTAAGTAGGTGGCTAGAGTGACATCTATGAAGTTTCTGAAGGAACTGAAAGGAGTGAAGGTTGGCTTTGAGGAGGCTGGACTATTGGAGGAGACACTGAAGGCAGGGTTGATAGTTGGAGAGATGTGTATTCTGATAGCATGCTGCTTGAGGTGGGACCCCAGGGTGGTGCAATTGCTGGTAAAGAGGGTGCCCATAGTGACCACTGAGGAGACAAGAAGGAGAGTTGAGAAAGTTATGGCTGAGTATAGCAAGGTAGTTGATGTTGGGTTCTAGGTCTAAGAGGGGACCTTGTTCAGAACTGGGGATATTGATGTTCAAATCTGGTTAGCAGGGAAGGAAGCTATCAGGAAGGTTAGGGACTGGCCTTCAATGATGGTCTGAGAGACTTTCTTGTGCAAGGTGATGAGGGTGAAGGGGAGTGAGAAGGAGGAAGAATATCTGCTGGAGGTACTGGAAGAGCTGAATAGTGCTGTGGAGTGGAGAGCTAAGGCTTGGAAGGTATATGTCAAGTCGATGCATTTGGAAGTAGTGGATGGAAAGAGAATTTAGATAGATAAGGGGTGGTGGGAAAGATCCCAAGGATATAAGAGACAGAGAGAGCTATTGGCAAAACTGAAAAGCAGGACAATGAAGGATGCTGGTGGCATTGAAATCATGGGGGGAGCCAAGGAGAGCATCTGGACCAGCAAGAATAGAAAGAATGCAGGGAAGGAGCCAGAAGGGGGAGAGGAGGTGAAGGGAAATGACTCTTATGCAGATGATACCTTTGAGATCTGAGAGCTATCCCTGACCTCTATGCTGCTTATTAGATGAGGTTCAACTTCAAGGGACAGAGTGGCAGAGGATGTGCCCATATGGGGAGCCCAGAGAGTATATTTTGGAGTTTCTGAGGTAGCAATGGGGGGGCAGGTGGTGGCAGTGGGTAAGGATGAACTAGTGGATATTCAGGAGGAGGAGTGAGATGAGGCTGCAAGTGCAGGGGCAGATATCTTGATACTGGATAAAGGGTGGCCAGTGACTCCTGGGGGGAAGGAGGTGGGAAATCTGCTATAGATGTGCAAGATGATGAACAACTTTGCAGCAGAGGAGTTGGGGAAGGTAGATCTGTAAGTGATGAGTGATAAGCATTGGGCATGTATCCTGTATGGTGAGGGAGTAGTGGAGGCACTGAAGGTAGAGATTCTTGATGTTTTTCTAGAGAAGGAAGGGTATGAGGTTGATAAGAAGAGGGAGGCTGGGCTGGTGGTTGCTGCTAGTGAGAGGGCTGCTTTCTGTTGGGCAAAGTAGCATGGATTGAAGCTCTGGCAGGAGGTCTGTCTGGAATATCATGAAGAATTCAAGGAGAAGGAGGATGGAGAGCTTACAGAACTTCTGGCTGGATTGGAGACTAAGAGGACTGAAGAGGAGGAGGAAGCAGTAGAATATGATCTGAATCTGGCTTAGGATGAGATGAACATGAAGCAGTAGAGAATATGCTTACTATTATACATTATTCCTTATGAACAGTACAACCAATATTTTCTCTTTAAATATGAATAGACTCTGGGGTTTGTTTCATTAACAGAATATTTTTACTTGGCTGAAGAGATTGGAGGCTGATCTCTTTCTTCTGCAGGATGTTAGGTACAAGAATGATTTGGATAAACTGAAATAGACAAAGGAATGGGGAGGGGAGGCAGTTTGAAAGGACAAGATTGGGATTCTGGTCAGGAAGGGCAGAGGGGAGATATAGTATGTGTAGAACTGGAAAAACAGACTGGTCTGGGGTGAGTGGATTCCCACTGGTCAGAAACTAGTTATGGTTAGATCCTACTACTGTCCTGCAGTGCAGAGTGAGCATGTAGATTGGGTGAAGAGTCTTCAGAAGGAAGGGACTCTGGCAGAGGCTGGAGTGGACATGCTTAGAGGGGACTTTAATATGGTCAGAGATGCACTATTAGATAGAACTGATAGAGGGTGGGGGGTAGAGGGAAGGAGTAGAGGTTTGGAGGTATAGGAGGAAGTAGAGAAGCTGAGTGCTTTGGTGAATACTGGCAGGGAGTTATGGGGGGACAGAAGGGTGTATACATATTAGGCAAGTGGCCTGGGGACAAGGATTGACTAGATCTTGACAGTAGACTGCTGGGGTCTGGATGTTTGGGAGTCTCTGAAGGCAGAATGGTATCTGTGGTCTAATTATTGGAGACTGCTGGGACAGAGCCATTTTGGGGGGAGTGGGGATAGACTGAGATATTGGTGCCTTAATTCCTCCCTGGTAGACAATAAGGTACTGTGGGACAAGTGAGCTGAGGATATTTGGCAGAGGGTGGAGGGGTGGATACAGAAAGGTGCCTCAGTTGATGTTAGGTATATGAGGCTGAAGAAGGCTGCTAGGGTCTATTGGAGGGAAGCAGGTGCAGTGACTGGAAGACAGAGGAGGAAGAAGAGGTTGTGGGCCTCTGCTAGATTGATAAGGCTGTTGGAAGATTGGGCAGATTTGGTAGCTCTGGAGAGGGTAGAGGATTGGAGATTACTATGGGTGAAAAAGGAGGTTGTGGAGTTGCAACAGGTATTATGGGAGGAGGGGGAAGCACAGGTGTAGAGTATGATAGTATATCTATATTGGCAGGGGCTGGAGGAAGGAGAGAGATCCTCTAAGTTTCTCATGAGGGTCCTTCAGATAAGGAGGGTTCAGCAGAAATAGGAAAGAGTTCTCAATTCTGAAGAAACATTGATACATAATATAAGACATTCTTAGGTCACTTAAGGAGTGGTGGAGTAGCTTGTAGAGTGAAGAGGAGGGTGGGGCAGAAGATGCTACCATTAGTCTTACCTTGGAGGATTGGTACCTACTATAGGCAGAAGGGCTGAGCAACCTGATAATTCTAGTACAGAAGGAGGAGATTCACCAGGTTCTTGCTGTAACTATACTAGGTATAGTACCAGGTGAGGATGGCCTGCCCTGGGCTTTCTGGAAGAAGATGGTAGATGTCCCCAGTGTGTTGGGAGAGCTGAGGACACTCTGTGATTTGGTACTGCAGTCCAGGAGATAGATAGGGGAGCAGGATCTGGGGCTGGTGGCACTGCTGTATAAGAATAAGGATAGGAGAGAAGACTGGAAGAACTGGAGGCCAATCATACTACTGGATATAGACAGAAAGTTAATTACTAAGGTAGTAGTAGTGAGACTGCAGAAGGTGGTTCAGCAGATCTTGGGGGTAAAGCAGTGGGGATTTGTTAGAGGTTGACTCATTTGAGATAGCATGGCTTGGGTATATAGTGTTATTGAAGAGGCAAAGGCCTGTAGATTGGATGGGTGCCTGGTCTTCTTGGATCAGAAAAAGGCATATAACCATGTTTGAAGGGTCTGGTTGACAAAGATACTAGATAAGATTGGAGTCCCTCAACAGTTCTGAGTGGTAATAGTCAGCCTACTGAAAGGGAGCAGGGCTGCACTCATGTATAATAGGCATTGAGGGGTGGCTTTTCCTCTGGTAGGGGTGTTCCCTAGGGGGACCCACTGTTCCCCATTTTGTATACACTCTCCTTGGAGCCCTTAATGGATAGGATTTGGTAGAAGATAGGAGGGCTTTCAGTTTATAGTATTGAGTGGAAAGTTGGTACTTTTGCAGATAATATGATGGTCAGCCTAAGTTCAATTACCAATGTTGAGGAGCTCAAGGAGACTATGAAGTAGTATGAGGTACACTCTGAGGCTAAACTCAATTAGTACAAGTATAAAAAAATGGTGCTGGGTAATGGCCTAATGGGGGGAGATATCATTAGAACAATTGTCTCTGCTGAAGAGGCAGTGAGGTACTTGGGCATCTATCTGTCAGTATATGGGTCCATTCTTCCAAAACTCTGGTGGAAGCAGCAGATGATTATCTGGGGGGAGGCTCTACAGAGCTGGGGAGGATGCCACTTGTCTCTGGCAGGGCATGTTTCTATCTTGAATACTTACTGGCTACCAAAGTTGTGGTATCTGGCATATCATCTGGACTTCTTGGTCTGGGTGGTGAAGAGACTGCTGAAACTGACCAAGGGGTGGATCTGGGCAGGGAGGAGAAGTCAGATTAGCTGGGAAATTTTGTTCTTACTGATAACTAGAGGGGGACTCAGGCTGGTCGACTTTCTGAAGAGGTTATACTACCTGAGAGCATGGTAGCTGAAGAGAGCTGTTGAGCTGAGGGGCAGTAGCTGGGTTTCTCTATTGAAGAAGGTCTGAGAGATGAAGTCCTCACTGAGAGGATCCACAAGAGATCTTCTATTCTTAGTTGGACTTCAGAACAATGAGTGTATGCAGTTTAAGGGCTTCTGGTGGGGAGTCACTGATGGAACACACCACATCAGCATTCATTGGTAGAGAGATAAGGGAGAAAGGCCTTAGGGCCCAGTGATGTAGAGATATGTAGGACTGAGTATTGCTGGGGGGTGTCCCCCTTAGTAACTTTGATATTAGTGATAGAGTTGAGTGCCAGAGGGAGTTGGGGCAGGATCTGTAGCCCAGTAGATAGCAGTTGGTGGGTATTAGTAAAGAGTGGAACTGGAATAGAATCTGAAACTAGAGTACTGAGGTTTGATAGTGGCTGCTACTGAAGTATTGAGTGGTCTGGTAGTACATATTGAGGAGAAATATTATGCTCAACTTTTGTTCTGGCTACCTGGTAGAAGGGAGAACCTTTGACTATGAGGAGTGCTATAATGTTGAACAGGAAGAGGGTTTTGTACAGATGCCTGAACATTGGCTAGGGGAGTATGAGATGCTCAGTAACTTCTAAGTAGCAGTTGGAAAGAGATTAGATATCATGCAGAGAGGGGATGGTATGAGGGATCAGTGAGAGTATCTGCAGGATAGATTGGTGAGAGGAGTTGAGAGGGAGTGACTTATTTTAGGGTAGGGGGACTCCTTTTGCTCGAACCATTCAGAGCAAGCTAAGCCACACGGACATCTTTTCATGACAAGCAACACATTTTCAAGTTTTCCAGTCATTTATTCTGGTGTACAAGGTGCGGCAGGAGTCTAGCTACAGTTTACAACAAATCTTGTCTGTTTCGGTGGAGTCTTCATCGAATGGCGACCCAGAGTTCATCAAGCTCTGAGCGTTTGGAGAGAAGGAGGCCTGGTCTGGGTCTCCCCAAGAGTTTCGTGGTGACTGCTGGAGCTGGTGTAGGGGCATGAGGAGTAGGTGGTCAGGGGAGGCAGGCTGGCATTGAGAGTTGGCACACAGTGATGGGGGGCAGGAGGGCTGCTACGAGGCCCATGGGGGTAGGGCAAGGAGGACGTAGTGTTGACAGGGGTAGGAGTCAGGTGACTGGCCAGGTGATGGGTCAGGTGACTGGTCAGGTGCCTGCTGGAGGACAGGGGTCCAGAAGTGGTGTGGCTGGGACTGGTCTTCCTGGGGCTGGGCCGGTGGCTGGGGTGACTGCTGGAGTTTCGGAGAATAAGAAGAAGGCAACAATGGCAGCTGGCTCTGGTGAACTGGTGGTGCGTCCCTTCTTCCACAAGTCGGTGTCGACATGGGCCATATCGGCGAATTTTTTAGGGTTGGGGATGACTGCTAGGGAGATCTTGCGGCTAGTGGGAGAGGAGATTGCAGGGGCAGAGTCACTGAAGTTCATTCCATCAGCGGAGGCAGTTGAGATAGGATTTGTCGAGGAGGAAGAGATGGTGAAGGCCTTGGAGAAGGGGCTGGTCATCAAGAGCATCAAGGTTGGCATAGCGAGGTGCCTGAGGTGGGATCCGCAGGCAGTGCAACTGGTGATTGAAGGACTGCCAACATTGGGGAGACAGGAGACCAAAGGAATAGTGGTGGAGGCACTGGGGGCTTTTGGCGAGATGGTTGACTTTGGATTCATGTTCTGGGAGGGGACCAAGCTGAGGAATGGCAATTGCGAGGTGATGGTGAGGCTGGAAGGCAAGGAGGCCACGGGACAAGGGAGGGACTGGCCGGAAGTAGTTCGTATTGGAGGGCAGGAGTGCAAAGTGTGGAGAAGGAAGGGTTCGGAACAAGAGGAGGAGGAACTACTAATTGCTCTGGAGGAGAGAGAGGCTGCAAAGGAATTGTAGAAGAGGAAATGGGAGGAGTTTGCCAAGGACTGGATCTGGATTCCGACAGATGGGAGGAGGAAGAGGTGGCGAAGGGCAAACTGGGAGCGCCTGCAGACCGTCCTTCAGGGCTCAAAAAGAGAGGAAGAGGAGAGAGCAGAGATGGCCAAAAGTCAGATAGAAGAGGTGGAGATGGCTGAGGTGTCCTTTTCACAACTAGGGGGTGTGGAGAACTCCACTCATGCACCAGTAAAGGAGAAGTGGGCTGACAAGGAGGAGGCAAATGCTGGGGGCTTTGAGGAGGTCATTGAGGTGGTACCGGAGACCCAGTTGGAGGATGTTCGCATGGCGGAAGCAGCAAATGTTCATTGGGAATGCCCAGAGGCAGGTGAAGTAGTTCGGCTGGAGAAGGGCACTGAGGAGGATGACCTGGTGGATGTGGCTTCCGACGTGTCGGCAGACAGAGAGATGCTGCAGGAGCTGAGTAGGACCCCGAGGCCAGCCACCCCTGGGCCCATGGTGATGACAGCAGATGATTGGTATCAGGCGGTGCTTGAGGAACTTGCGGAGGAAGATATCAAGGAAGTGGATGTATTTAATGGATCGCAGGAGGCCTGGGATGGATTCCTCAATGTGGCATTGCAGGGGCCGAAGTTGGTGACAGCAATAGTGGCGGCGCTGCTGGATGATGAAGGATATGAAGTAGATGAGGACCATATGGCTGACATTAGGAAGGTGGCATCGGAGTGAGTGAATACCTTCTGCAGTGGTGTGAATGGAGCCCATATCTAGAGGGCCATTTGTAAGGAGCGTAAGGCAATTATCTGTGGTAGGGCTGAAAAGGTGGTGGCAATTCCGGTGGAACTTTAAACATTTTTATTCATGATGATGAACAGTCTACATATATTATCGCTAAATGTCAATGGTTTGCGTGATGGAGTGAAGCGAAGGTGGCTATTTCGGTGGCTGAAGAACAGGAGATATGATGTGGTATTTCTGCAGGACGTTCGGGCCTATGGGGAGCAAGATTATGAGGAATGGAGTAAGGAATGGTTTGGTAGCACAGGGTGGAATGAGCAGGTGGGCATTTTGGTGGGCTTAGGGAAAGGAGAGCTGAAGGAGGTTGAGGTATATAGTGATCGATTGGTCTGGGGGAGATTGAAAAGAGGAGCAGGTGATGGACTGGTGGTTGGTTCTGCATATCTGCCAGCGGTTAGCAGGGAGCGAAACCAATGGGTGGAAGATTGGCTGGATTGGGGAGAACGAGATGAGATTGGGCTGGACATTCTAGGAGGGAACTTCAACATGGTGCATGACAGGACACTAGACAGGTCTGATGGTGGAGGTGGGGTGGTGGTTTCTACAGGGCTCTCGCGATGGCTTCAGGTTGAAAAGGAGATGGGATTGGTTGATGGAGTATGACAATATCAAGGTGAGAAGTCAGGACCATTTACTAGGTGGCACCCGGTTGGTGAGGATTTGGTTGGTACTAGGATTGACTGGATTCTGGTGGCAGAATGCTGGGGTAATGTTTTGGATTCAACAGAGGTATGGTGGTGTCCCTGGTCAGATCACTGGGGTGTGGAGGCAAGTGGGAGATTCCAGGCAGCCAGTGGTGATGGGGGCAGATGGCGACTTAATGTGGCACTACTCAAGAAACAGGTGGAGCAGGACCAGTTCATTAAAATTGCTAGACAGGAAGTGGCAAAGTGGAAGAATAGTGGCCAGTCAATAGCACAGTGGTGGGGGAAATTTAAACATATGGCAGGTGCTTATTGGTATGATGTAGGAGAAGTAGCTGGAAGGGAGCAGAAGGATAGAGAAAGGAGAGTAGAGCAGGGGCTTCGCTGGCAGCTGAGACTTCTGGAGGGAGAGAACTCCTCAGGGGAACGTCGCTCCCTATTGGTCAAGGAGGTGGCTGAGTTGCAGTTGGATTTAAAGGCTGCAGAAGATAGAGTGGTGGATGGGTTGCTAGCAAGATTGCAAGCAAAGTGGTTGGAAGAAGGAGAGCGACCCACCAAATACTTATCCAGAATCTTGAAGGCCAGGAAGGTGCGGCACAGCTGGGCTTCAGTGTTGCGAGACAATGGGACAGAGGTGACTGGGATCACAGATATACTTGGAGAGATTTCTGGCCAATGGTGCACTCTTTGGCAGGATGATGGAGGGCAGGTGGAGGGAGAGGCAGTACTGGAGGACAATGACAATTTGGTGAGCAGCTGGCCAGTGGTGGCAGAGCCTGCAATTGGTGGGGCAGTAATGGGTAGGGTGACCCTTGAAGAGGTGTTGGAGGTGCTGAGGAAAGTGCAGGCGGGATCATCACCAGGAGAGGATGGACTGCCATGGGAGTTCTGGAAGGAGTTTCAAACTGAGTTTGGAGTATGGCTTGTGGAAATGGCAAACTTTACGCTGGAGGAAGGCCACTGGATTGGCAATGGCTCCTTAGGGCTAGTCTCTTTGCTCTATAAGAAGAAAGGGGACAGATGGGTGTGGCGGAACTGGAGGCCCATTATGTTGCTGAATGTGGATAGGAAGTTGGTCTCCAAGATCCTGGCAGGGAGAATGCAACAATGGATCGGTCGATTGGTGGGGGAAGAGCAGCGAGGTTTTGTGAAGGGGAGACAGATTCAAGACAGCACAGCCTGGGTGCAAAATGTTTTGGAGGGTTGTAGAAGCAGGCAAGTGGATGGACGAATGGTGTTCTTGGACCAGGAAAAGGCATACGATAGGGTGAGGTGGAATTATTTGGAGGAGGTCCTACGGAAGGCCAGGTTTGGTAGGGAAGAGGCTCAAAAGTTGATGGGTCTGGTGCAAGGTTGTCGGGCTGCAGTGTTGATGAATGGGTGGAGTGGCCCAGAGTTTCTCTTAGGGCGAGGTGTGCCACAGGGGGATCCTCTTTCACCCCTGCTTTATATTTTATCTTTGGAACCCTTGTTGGTGTGGCTGAAGGGTAGGCTTACTGGGCTGAGGATGGGGGAGGTAGTCTGGAAGTTGGGGGCCTTTGCGGATGACATGGTGGTAGGGTTAGGCAGTGTGGAAGATGTGGCGAGCTTGCAGGAAGGAGTAGGACAGTATGAGATGCTGGCGGGAGCGAAGCTGAACTGGGGCAAGTGTGAGACCATGGAGCTTGGAGCTGGCTTGGGGGAGCATGGACATTTTGGACATTTAGTTGGCCCTGGGGAGGCAGTTCGATATTTGGGTATATGGTTTTCGGTATATGGGACAGTTCTACCGAAAGAGTAGTAGTGTGGATTGATACAGAAGTGGGAGAATGCCTTGGTGGGCTGGTCTGGGAGAGGCTTTTCTCTGGTTGGGAGGGTCATAGTCTTGAATGTATATTGGTTACCAAAGCTGTGGTACTTGGGGTACCACCTGGACTTTCCAGGGTGGGTGGTACAGAAACTGAAGAAGGTGGTCGAAGGATGGCTTTGGCAGGGAAGGAGATCACAGATCAGTTGGGAGATAATGGTGATGCCGAAGGCAGATGGAGGTCTGGGGCTAGTGGACTTTAGAAGGCGGCTGAAGGCACTTCGGGGCTGGTGGGGTTGTCGAATGGCAGAATTAGGAGGGGAGAGCTAGAGCAAACTGGCTATGGACAACTGGGAAGTTAGGTTCTGTCCCCGGAGTGAGGTTCGGAAGGATATGCAAGGTTTGCTCCAGGTTGGGAGGGTTGGCAGGTTGCGCTATCAGGGATTCTGGTGGGGCATTGTAGAAGCTTGGCTAGATGGGGCTCATGGGCCCAGAACCTAGCGAAGAAGAGGAGGACCCAGAACTACGATGGTGGCATTTTGGTGGGATTCGCATTGGTGGCTGCCCTTTGGTAGAATATTCTTTGACTGGAGCGATGGAGTGGATCCGGATGGGCCCGCTGGAGAGGTGGCCAGTTGGTTGGCAGAAGGCTGGGATTGGAGAAGAGTGGGAGTGGAGTCGGATATGGGGTTGGGGGACCTCACTACTCAAGATCACCCCACCCAAGTTCTGAGTAGTATGGTGGCGATTTTTGCAGAGGAATGTCATGCTGGGGTACAGGACAGGGTGGATGGTGGAGGATGGTGTAAAGGAATGTGAGTGGTGCTGTGAACTGGATGGAGGAGTAGTGCAGATACCAGAGCATGTCCTGGCAGCTTGTCCAGGGGTTGAAGGATTTTGGCGGACATTAGAAGGATATTGGGGGGAAGAGAGTGGGCAGGCAGGGGGTCCCACTTGTCAGGTGGTCAAGCGCCGACTGGTGGGAGAAATTGGGGACATCTGGGGAGGCCTGGGTAGGATTATCGGCATCTGGGTACTTATGGCGGTGCACTGGCGATGGGTGTTCGAGAGAGATCCTTGGATGGGAATTGGAGAATTGGTAGAGTGGTGGAAGGGGCTCCTCTTGGAAGTAGTGTAAGGGTGGTGGTATCAGGGGAAGAGGCACCAGTTGGGGGCCATGAAGAAGGTGTTAGACATTGTCCAGAGGAGTCAGGAGCACCTGGTACTTGGTGAGAAGGGGGTGAGGTAGAAAGAAGGTGTAGGCTAAAAAGGTCCTTCCTTGTATTATTATTAGGTGTCGGTTGAAGGATTCTGTATTGGTATATTTATGATGCTAGTAGTGATTGTTGTTTTTGTTATTGCATTAGATAGTACGTAATAAAGGAGTCCAAGAGACTTTAAAAAAAAAAAAAAAAAAAAAAAAAAAAAGACTTATTTTAGGGTAGGTGCTGGCTGTATGGGTAGGGTTGGCAGGACACTAGCTGTATATGTTTGAGGATAGAAGATCTAGGCTTAGAGACATGACTATTGTGATAGAAAGGACTGATAGAGGATACTCTGATGAGTTGATGATATGAGTGGGAATTGTAGAGTAGTTGATAGTATTATTTGGTGGAGAAGATATGTGGACAGAGTGGGAGAAAGGTTGGGGTCATAGGAGACAGAGTGATTTTTAAGTATAAAGGAATAGGGGGGGGG
>RBNI01001668.1:0-21377 GCA_003990745.1 Jimgerdemannia flammicorona | reverse complement strand
CTCCAGAACCCACCCTTCGCCAGTGTTGCAGTATACCCAATTCCCGTCCAAACCCCCCCTCCTTGCTTTTTTTGCCCCCTCTTTCCTGCCACCCAGTATTTGACGCAATCCTCGCAAATCTCGTTGATGTGGTGGTGAAGCTCGTCACTGTAGAGGTTCCTTACCACCATCGCAACCACCTCTCCGTGTTCATTAATAAAGATATGGTTCTCTTCATCGTTAGTTACTCCTGCTGGCCAATGGACTTCTTGGTCGAGTACGATTGGCTCTGATTTGAATGTAGACCCCCAAGCCTTGATGACAATGCTGGTACTGCTCATGCTGAACATCTTGCCCTCGAATTTCTCTATTTGATCAGATGCTGGATGTGGTTGAACTTGGGTAACTTTGAACTCTCCTTTCCAATGAAACTGAGCCCTAATCTGAGGGACCGAGATAAGTATGCGGGCGGGTTGCGTGTGGGTGGGTTGTGTGCAGGCGGGTTGTATGCGGGTGTGGGTGTTTTTTTAGAGAGAGACCACGTAAAAATGAAATTAAATAAAACATAGAGATGGGTATTTCAGAAAAAGAGTATAAGTGAGTGAGTGAGTGAGCTGTATGCCGATGAGTTACATGCCGATGAGTTGCATGCCGACAAGTTGCATGAGTTGCACAAGATTGCTCACGAAGGCTTGCTTCTGTTCCTTTTGAGACCTCCGCCATGCGATGCATTGACTCAACAGCTCAGCCACCAAAGGCATGCCCCGCAACGTCCGCCAGCCTTTCTTCATCTTGACCAGATGTTGCGAATAAAGTCAGCAGATCTCACTATAGAGCTGTGGACCCTAAGAAAAGCATGAGGTTAGGTCGTACTGAGGAAGTTCAAATAAACACAAGTAAACAAGTGGCGGCCAAGTGAGCAACCTACATCTACCATCGGCTGCTCCAAAAAGGCTGCCGCATATATAGCTGTGAGGTCTGTGAATTCCGAGGTCTGAAGGGCCACCATGAGTTGTTGCCGGAATTCTCCCTCATCCCCGCCATCGCCATCGCCATCACCATCACCATCGCCACCGCCACCGTCATCACCCCTTTGGCTCTCGATGAGCAGCTTGTGTGCTGTCCATATGAGAAAGAATCTAACATTGTCAGCAGAGAGTGCGTTTCCACCTCGAATACTCCCTTTTTTGATGATCATTGCAGGGTGAAAAATGAGTAGACTGGACCAACGTATGAATTAAGCACTGCTGTTTTGTTTGCTTGTGATGCGGCAGGAAAGAACAAAGAAAAAGAACAAAGAAAAAGAATAAAGAAAAGAACAGAAGAAGAGAGGGAGCAAAAGGAAAGGGTGATGTCACCAAAGTACGGCAGGAAAAAAAAACAAGAGCGAAATGAACAAAAGAAAGGGAGATGACACCAAAGATTGGACCAATCCAGATGGACCAATCTGGATGGACCAATCCAGATGGACCAATCCGGATGGACCAATCCGGATGGACCAATCCGGATGGACCAATCTGGATGGACCAATCTGGATCAATCCGGATGGATCAATCTGGTTGGATCAATCCAGATCAATCTGGATCAATCTGGATCAGATCACGAGACCAATCCGAGTTGATTCGAATCCATCACATGATGAATCTGATTCAAATCTCATCCGGATCAACTCCATCTGTTCAGAGCACTAATTAGGACAATGACCACTGGCACGAATACCAACCTGCATTTACCCCTGATTACTTCAATTACAATGAAGAGACGGGAGAACACAACCTGTACCTTCAGACAACCCTTGAAGATGAACCAATAACTCCACCACCTAAGTACGAGTGACACAAATCACAGCCACCAGCTTACTACAACCCTGTGACTCACAGTGCTGTAACCTATAGAAGATATGCAGACAGTGAATCCGATGAAAGTGAAAACAATGTACCCCTCCTTCGCCCACCAATACCTTACCCAGCATATGAGACAGATGATGCTATCCTGTGGGACAGAGATGAAGTTTCAATGTATTATTACCTCAGCTAATAAGGAGAAGTAATCCGTGAACCACTCTTCCTAGATGACTACTTCATCAGAGATAATGTCATTGATGGTAATGTCATTGAAGACTATCCAGACAGTACCTAAAACTATAAATAGCTTTGCAGTCATAGTATAGTTAGATTAGCCTTATACGATGTGACTGTAAACTGACTCAGCAGTCAGATAATCTCTTGACATATCAGATCACCCTTGTACTATGTGACTGCATTTTAACTCAGCAAAGCACTTAGTGCTACATCCATATCTAGCATAGTCCAAATAGCCCCTCACTAGTATAAATACCCCCTCCATTCCTTTCTCCGCTACCTTACCAGTCACAAGGTTTGGTAGGCAACCTTCCGAGTCCCCTTTCCCCTATTATTACCCCCTCTACCTCAGGTTGGTTTGCTGTACCTATAGGGGCATGGTGGGAGGAGGGCAATGGTGATGAGTTGCCCCTTTATCAGTGTTGGATCAGTGCTTCCTCTACTTTTTCATGGATTCTGGTACCTTCGGCTGTGTCTGGGGTGTACCCGTTTTGGTGCGGCATCTTCTTCCTTTTGCCATCGCCAACAAGGAGTTGTCTTGGTATGTCTCAGGCTATGTAGGGAGTTAGCCGACCTTGGGCATCAAGTGCTCAGTGTAGGTTACCTGCAGGTCCTCAGTATCTGTGGTGGAGCCCTCTGGCTTTGGTGAGCTTCCTGGTGAGTGCAGTTCTGGCATAGATAACTGTTTTTCAGGTGTTATCAGGATGGGAGGGGAGATGGCCATCACAGATAAGAGGAAGGGCAATAATGGTGGACCAGTGGGGTGCCAGGCTGGGGGCAGTCATCGGGGCTGGGGCAAGTACTGCTTCGGTGGAGCCTTTTGATTGGTACAGCATAGTTAGGTGGTAGGTGTCACTCTCAGCTTCTTTTGGTGGTCAGCGGGATTGGGCCCCAGTTGTCAGGGGAGGTCGGGGGGCCCAAGGCTACCCATTTTAGGCATCTTGGCTGCACTCAACTGGAACTGGGAGCTGATACGGCAATGTGATTGAGGTCCGCAGGCTTGAGTAGTGGAGTATTGGAGGTTTCCTCCTACCTCACGTGTAAGTCCTTTACTCACCTCGACTGAGAGAACTAGGCCCTACCCACCATATTGTACTTTGATGAGGGTTTTTCTTTGCCTGTCATTCTCTTTGGAGTGGCAGAGGCTATTCTATTTAGCTCGGGCATGGTCTTATACATATGTTGGGTTCTCAGGCATATACTTTCGGTCGTTAGTATATAGTTGGATTCCCCTGGTGGTAGGGAGAGTATGGTATGCAGAACGAGATATGGGCCAACATAGGCTCTACTGCACCTGGCATAGTCGAGCTACTGGACAATAGCTAGCCTAGGTTAAATAGGGGGGCAGTGTTTGGTGGGTGGTGGGGGAGGGTTTTGGCCTATATAGTCTAGGTTCCCTTCTAATAAAAATCCACAGAACATGAGTCCATTAAAAAAAAAAAAAAAAAAAAAAAAGTATAAATACCCCCTCCCCCAGACCTCAGAATCTCAGACCTGAACAATCCAAACACAACTCCTGAGCACTTTCCCACAATATCCCTTCACACAACTACTCCTAGTATAGCAATATTATGAATAGCAAATAAATCTATTTAATAACCCACAAACTACTCTTAAGTAAATCTGCTCCCCGTTAGGTCCTACTCCTAACCCCATCACAAAATTTCCTAATTGGGTATTGTCTGCAGTGATATGCCAATTCAGCTAAGCTGGTCTTAGTTTCTTGAACTTCCTGAAATACGGAAAATCCTGAACATCCAGAACTAGTCCGAAAAAAGGACTTTGGTTGAGACATCAACCCAATCTAGAAATTAATAAACATAGAGGATGTACTCCATACGAAATTGATCTTGACCATAAGAAAACAGTCTTCCAGAATATCCAGAACTTCCAGAAAACCCTTCCAGAACTACATAATGGTTATCCTAAAAAGTAACCCTCTTATAGAATATCTTGATATGAAAAGGTAAAGTTTTTACCTATATTCCACTTCAGCCCTTCATAGTTGGTTATCTTATACATTTGGTGCATTTGCTCTTTCTATGTATTTTACTACCATATAAGATGCACTCATGCTTCTTCTTACAGCCTTTGCATTCTTCCTAGTTCTTGAATTTGTCAACCCATCACCATTGATTCCATTAAAGACCAGACAGAAGGACAAAAACAGATAGTTGATGAATTGTGACCAGTGGGGTGACTTGCGTGGTGGGGTTGGAGTTGAAATTTCCATTGGGGAAGATGAGCGCAAATGTGATGTTGAGTTGACCAACGTTGAGGTCAGCGGATTGACCAATGTCGAGGTTGAAGTTGAGATCAGTGGGTTGACCAATATCAAGGTCAAAGTTGAGGTCGGCAGGTTGACCAACGTTGAGGTCAGTAGATTGACCAATGTCGAGGTCGAAGTTGAGATCAGTAGGTTGACCAATGTCAAGGTCAAAGTTGAGATTGGTAGGTTGACCAACGTTGAAGCTGAGGTTGGCAGGTTGACCAATGTCGAAGTTGAGGTAGGTGGGTTGACCAATGTCAAAGTTGAGGATGTCATGGGTATCACGGCCGCTGCCAAAGCACACATGGTATTGCAAATCTTGGTATAGATCTCCAACAATGTCGGCAACGAAGTAGAAATAATATTGTAAAGCTTGGTATGAGTCTCCAATAAATGATTAAAAAATTTCAATAAGATGTCATGGTTAGCAAGACCAGAGGAGGGATGAGAGGGGGAGAGATCAGAGGAGGAATAAGAGGGAGAGAGACCAGAGGGATGAGAGGGGGAGAGACCAAGAGAGGGGAAACTAGAGGAGAAATCGCCAGAAGTACTAGAAAAATCAGTATCATCAGTAAGAAAAGACATTTTTTGAAGAGATAGGGGAAAGAGATATGGAAAAGAGATATGAAAAAAGTCCATAGGTATAAAAAGGTATGGAGCCATGCAGAGGACATGAGAGACATGCAGAGGGCGTAAGACGTGAGAGCTGAGACAGACATGAAAGCATGCAGGGGTGGGGAACCCTGGAGAAAAAAAAACCATAAAAAGAGATGCATCCATCCATATTGAGACTAAGTATGTGAAATGGTGAGAAATGGTAAGAAACGGTGAGAAATGGTGAGAAACATGAAATGTGAACATCAACAGTATGAAGTTCTATTGCCATTATTACTATTGTTGTCATAATCATTATTTTTTTTTTTTTTTTTTTATTTATTTTTTTTTAATAGACTCATATCCCATAGATTTTTATTAGAAGGGAACCTAGACTATATAGGCCAAAACCCTTCCCCACCACCCACCAAGTACTGCCCCCCCATTAAACCTAGGCTAGCTATTGTCCAGCAGCTCGACCATGCCAGGCACAGCAGGGCCTATGTTGGCCTGCATCTTGTTCTGCGCACCATACTCTCCCTACCACCAGGGGAATCCAACCATATGCTAATGACCGAAAGTGCATACCCGAGAACCCAACATATATACAAGGCCATACCCGAGCTGAATAGAATAGCCCCTATCACCCCAAAGAGAATGACAGACAAAGAAAAACCCTCATCAAAGTACAACATGGTGGGTAGGGCCTGGTTCTCCTAGTTGAGATAAGTAAAGGACTTATACATGAGGTGGGAGGAAACCCCCAATACCCCACTACTCAAGCCTATGGGCCTTGATCACATTGCCATGTCAGCTCTCAGTTCCAGTTGAGTGCAGCCAAGATGCCTGAAATGGGTAGTCTTGGGTCCCCCAACCCCCCCTGATGATTGGGGCCCAACCCTGCTGACCGCCAAAAGAAGCTAAGAGTGACACCTACCACTTAACTGTGCCGCACCAATCAAAAGGCCCCACCGAAGCAGCACCTGCCCCAGCCCTGATGACTGCCCCCAGTCTGGCACCCTACTGGACCACCATTATTGCCCATCCTCCTATCTGTGATGACCATCTCCCCTTCCATCCCGACAACACCTGAAAAACAGTCACCTATGCCAGAACTGCACTCACCAGGAAGCTTGCCAAAGCCAGAGGGCCCCACCATAGGTACTGAGGACCTGTAGGTAACCTACACTGAGCACTTGATGCCCAAGGTCAGCCAACTCCCTATATAGCCCGAGACACACCGAGACAACTCCTTGTTGATGACGGCAAAAGGAAGAAGGTACTGCACCAAAACAGGTACACCCCAGATGCAGCCGAAGGCACCAGAATCTACGAAAAAGTGGAGGAAGCACCAATCTAACACTGATAAAGGGGTAACTCATCACCATTGCCCTCCTCCCACTATGCCCCTGCAGGCACAGCAAACTAACCTGAGGTAGAGGGGGTAATAATAGGGGAAAGGAGACTCGGAAGGTCACCTACCAAACCTTGTAACTGGTAAGATAGTGGAGAAAGGAGGCTGTCTGGCCATAATCGTTATTTATAAGAGATGGATAACATCATGCAAATTTGCCTGCACGTGACTACGGGTTAAGAGATATATATATATATATTAAAAAAAAAAGACTTTCTCAAACATATTTTAATAATAAAGATATATAACAGCAATTTAATACATTTTAATATGATCAAATAATATCATTAGTCGAGATATAGTATCTTGTAACTAATCATTTGTAATTAATAATAATATATAAAGGTTAGGATTTTAGTCGAACATTTCGTGATTTCGACTGGTGTGTGGTGCCAAATATTCAAAGAAATTCAAGCATGAAGTAGAAGTAATCGAGCTTCAGATACCCCATGGTATATACCATACTCTGTTTGGTCAAAATGGCAAAGTAAAGCCCAAATCTACACCACTGTATTCACAGAACCACAAAAATCTGGATGTTTATTCAATTGTACAATTACAGCGTAATTTCCCCGTCCCAACCATCCTCACATCCTTTCCAGCGGTGTCAACCCAATCAACCTCATGGCATTTCCTAGCGTGATCCTAGCAGCCCAATACATGAGCAACCTCGCCTCGGCCAACTTCTTCTCCTGCCCCATGACCCATAGCCCCTCGAGTGCGATGGACACGATATGGCTAAGCTTGAACGCGTATGTGACGACGTTGCAGGGCTCGGGCGACGCTGGCAGCGCCTTGACAAGGTCCGGGTACTGCGCGATCATGGTGATCAGCTCCTCAGCCGCTGGCTCGGTCAGCAGCGCGACGTCCGCGTCGGGGTTGATGGGTATGGCGGAGTTACGCTCGATGGAGCAGAGACGGGCGTGCGCATACTGCAGATAAGGTCCCGTGTCGCCCTCGAAGCTGAACATGCGGTTCCAGTCGAAGTCGTAATTGCGGATACGGCGGGCAGCCATGTCCTGGACCTTGACGGCGGAAATTCCAATGATGTCGGCGACGGTGTCCGGGTCCTCAATCTGTGCGTACTTTTTTTCGTTCTTCTGCATCACCTCGTGCATTGCCGTCTTGGTCTCCTCCAGAATCTGCTCAAGGAACACCGCCGTGCCCTTGCGTGTTGACATGCCTGACACCAGCCCGAAATTGATGTGCGTGCACTTGGCGGCCCAGTCGAACCCCATCAGCTCCAGGATCTTGAACAGCTGCTTGAGATGCAGGTCCTGTTGCGACGCCACAACATAGATCATAGAGTCGAACTGGAACTTCTCGTAACGCTCCATCGCGGCCCCGATGTCGCGTGTCATGTACAACGCCGCGCCGTCCTGCTTCTGGATCACGGTTGTGCCAAGCTTGTGCTCGTTCAGGTCCATGATGAGCGCTCCCTCGGAGTCCTTGACCAAGTTCTTCTCCTTGAGTAGCGCCAGCGCGCGAGCCATCGGTTTCGCCACCTGCGACTCGCCAGAGTAGATGTCGAATTTGACGTTGAGACGCGCGTACGTCGACTGGTACTTGATAATAGAGATGTCGCGGAACTTGCGCCATAATGCTAATGCCACCTCGTCGCCATCTTCCATCTGTTTAAAGTAGGCGCGGGCCGCATCGTGGATAGTCGGATCCGCTTCGGCGTCTGCCTGTGAGAGGGAACAATATATTGATTAGAATCATGCATGCGGACGAACCATAGCATGGACAGGCTTTTGTTTCCGTCTCAAGAAGATAAAACTCACGTTGATCTGGACGTACACATCGTACAGATGTTTGGTCGGGTCCTTTTCGAGCTCATCCTCCTTGCCATACTTGTTATAACCAACCGCTAACAAACCTATGAATGTTTTGAGGAGCCATCGGTTAGCGCAAATTCATATATCGTCGGAATTAGGCAGCCTCCCTCCAATCTATGCATTTATACATATATAATAACACAGCTAGGATGAGCAAATAACCTTCATCCATCCCATCCTCCTATCGGCCAAAAAAAAAAAAAAAAAAAAAAAAAAAAAAAACCCCCACCATACTGCTTCCCCCAATCCCCCAGATAATTCATAGTGATGGTCTTCCACCCGTTTGCGACATGCACATTGTTAATGAAGTTTCCGATAATGGTGCTCCTGAGGTGCCCCGCGTGGAAGGGTTTCGCGATGTTTGGTGAGCTGTACTCAACAACGACGGTTTTACCGGCACCCGAAGTGTTGGTGCCGAAGGCCTCTTTCTGTGACGAGATCAGCGCAAGCAGCAGACGGTTCAGCAACGAGTGCGAGATCTTGAAGTTCATGAAGGGGCCGATTGAGCTGGCGGAGAGGATGTATTGGTTCGGGATGAACTGGAAGGGTATAACGATGAGTGGACGGTTATGAGATAAATGACACGGAAAGAGTACCAGAGACGTTGGATAATAAAGGAAAGGATGTTACAATGGAGCATACCTTTTCGGTGTACTCCTTCGCCAACACCGCCGGATTGCCCTTGACCCTCATCCTCGGCACGGCAATAGCAAAATCACCGTGGTCCGGTGTGCGTGGTGCCTCAATCAATGAGGTTACGAACACCGGATCGGACCCCGCCAGCCTGGCGATCTGGTCGGCAATCAGATTTCTGAATGCGTCCAACACGTTCTCGTCCGGGTTCGTTCCGGAGATTCGCGGGATCTCCTTGACTTCGACAACGGACGGGGTCTGTAACGGCGGTGCGGCGATGGCGGCGTCAACCACGCGCACGGCTTCGGCACACTCGGGCAGTGCGTCCATCTTTGCGACCCACGTGGCGGTATCCTTACTCGGGTGCACGCGGAGGAAGCCCCACGCAGCGTAGTCGGCCAGGAGGAGCTTTGCGTGGTCGACGAGAAATTGCGGGTGGCGGGCGTGAACTGTTTGGGTAAGGGTGGCGAGGTGGTGGGCGGTGAAAGGGTGCTGGCGGAGAAGGTCAAGAAGAGAGTCGGTTTCGGAGGTATGGCGGTGCGAGGTTAGAGTATGCTCGTCGTAGAGGGGGGAGGGGTGGGGGGCGAGGCGAGCGAGGTAGCGGAGGACGGCAACGGAGCCTGTGAGCTTGGCGGGATTCTTGGCGGCGGCGGCGGCGGCGGCGGCGGGGGTGAGGGTGGTGGTTGGGTGGTCTGCGACGGGAGTCAGTCTGAGAGTTTTGAGGGCATCGGGGCCGGAGGCTTTAATGAGTACGGCGACCTCAGCGTAAGGGGGGTGGCGAGGATTGAAAGAGAGATTCATGGCTGGTAGTGTGTGTGGCGACGGGGTATATATTAATATATTGAAGGAGGGTCTGAAGGAGGTCTGAAGGGGTCTGAGAAGAAGGGGGTCTAAATTAATAACAAATTTGTCTTATGTAGATTAGAAAAGTCTGAAGGGTTAAAATAAGGTTACAAAGCATTCCCATTTTTTTTTACCAAATCCAATGACATGTTCGGTAAACACTTCCCAGTCACAACTGGTCACCCCGCGTCACTCCGCGTCACGCAGCAACTATGCGTGACGTCATCCATTTCCTTTTTGCACCCCAGGCGCCACCCCATCCCATCCCACCACACTTGCACTCATGCTGCTCTCTCCACTCCGCTGCAGACACCCACCTCTCGCGAGACATCATACTCTGTTCCGCCCCTACGCATCCTCACCCCCCTCCAAACCACCTACCACCCCCTCCACCTGGATCTTCATCGACGGCACCCGAGCAGCCCGACGGCAATCTATCGCCCTCGCCGAAGCCCTGAAGCTGCCTTATGAGCTCAAACCTGTATATCCCTCTAAAGGTTCTTATTGCTATCTTGCCTATTACATGTGATTGGCACATTATTTCTACTCCTCATCGACCATCTTTTACAGCCATCAACTGGCTACCCGTCCACATCCAGAAATACATCATCGATTTCGCCTACGTCACGAAGCGTCCCGCCACTCGTTTGCCGTGGTACCTCTCCTCGCCCTCCGCTGACCCGCTTGCGGGACCGTACCCGGAATTTGTCATCGCCTCGGGTGATACGGCGATTGCTCCGTGCCTCGAGGTCGGGAAACGGAGTGGAGGACAGTCGTTCACGGGTAAACAATTTTTTTTTAATTTTTGAAATTGTACCTAAAATAATTAGCCTCGTTAACCCTCTCTCCCTTACCCCCCCCCCCCCCAAACAAAAAAAAAAAAAAAAAAAAAAAAAAAAATTCACCCTGAACCGACATCATATGCAGTTTACCTTCGCTTTCCCAACCTCTCATTCGTCCACTTCGACCAAGTCGTACTGGCAAAAATCGATTCGGCCAAGAAACTAGGTGCGTACCTCCCACTAAAGCAATCGTATGGACTATCGCATGCCCCGTTCCTGACACCCCCTTTTCTGCCGTTCTAAACCTCAATATAGCGCCTACCGGCCCGCGGGTGACAGATCAAAATAACTACATCAGTACACTGGTAAAAGATTCTCCTTGTCTCCCATGTCTCTTTATTTGATCCACGCACAATGCATTCAACCCAAACGCTCCTCGTCCGATCTGGTGGCTAGATGCCCCTAACCCCCACCACCCCAGCGCGCCTCGCCTCCATCGATACGAGCATGCTCCCCGAGCCGTTCGCGTCGGCTGGCCCAAGCCTCGACCCAATCGTAACCGTGCTCGTCGGCAGGTCGACGAAGCAGTGTCGGTGGTACAGCGATGACGCCAAGAAAGTCGTGGATCAGTGTAAGGTTGTATTTCGTGGCGGTGTTGCGGAACGGAGGGAGGTGCATTTGTTTTGGGGAATTGGATTGACGTGGGACGTTGACCAGGTTTCGCATATTGCTCCATTCATTTATTCTCTCCAATAAACATCCACAACTCTCTGAAACAGAGGATGATCGAGACCCACAATGCCAGAGTCCTCCTTCTCTGCTCAGCCCAACTTCCCGATCACGTAAGTCCCCTCACCCCCACTTTCCTTCGCACATACAACTCCTCTCTATTGACCACAATTCCCTTTCCTGCATTGTAGATCCGTAAAGTCCTGACAGACCGCGTCGCGTCCGTAATACCCGACTCACACCGCGGTGACATCCACCTGCACGACGCCCGGGTGGACGTAGACGATCGCGTGTATGAAGCTGCGCTGGCCGTCGCGTCCCGCATTGTCGTGACTGCGGATCAGGAAGTCGGGACGACGGAGGCGGTGGCGACGGGGTGGGTTGTCATGGGCCTTTTTTTTTTATTTTATTTTTTTGAAGGAGGGTGGTGGTGGCGTCAATACTTGATCTCACCTTTACAAGCATCATACCCCCCTACCCAATCTCATTCGCCTCCCTTTCCTCCCTTTCCTCCCGTCCCAGTAAACCGACCTACACGCTCTTCACCTCCCGCTGCAAGGGGACTCTTTCCCACTTCCACCGCTGGCTGCACGACCGCGGCCTCACGCGCCACCTACGCTTCTCCACCTCGCGCCCACGCGCCGCAGTTGTCACGTCTGACGGACGCGAGACCGACCCGTTCAGCGATATCGGAGACCACCCACCCTGGGGGGATCGTGTCGAACTGATGACGTCGGGTGATCTTGAGAAGGTCGCGAGGGTGGTGGTGACCAAGGCAAGGAATATCAAGGTCCAGGGAAAGAGGGTTGTCGGCGTCGAGGTGGGGAAAAGATGAGCATTGTTTTCGGGAATAAAGTGGTAAAATGGCCGAGTGAGTTAGGTTCGTGGTATGTGCATTAAATTTTCCGGAGTTTTTTGACATCCCCACATCTTGCACACCCTCGCGTCATTACAATCTCCAAACTCCAGCGTTCGTTCATTCGATACGCAGACATTTGCGGACGAGCACTAAATTCCCTTTCCTCACTGTGACGCACACGCAAAAATAAACTCGGCCTCATCCGCCGTCTCTACACCAAACCCCAAATCCCCGGGTGCCGCAGCAGGGTTTTGCGTGGGAAAAGTGCACGGGAACTCAGCGGCGTAGTTGTCGTCTCACGTGACATGATGACTGCGGCATCCTTGAAAACCATATATATATTGAGGCGAAGTTTATTAAAAAACGTTATCTGGATTTGAAAAATTTCATCTCATATATATAAATTACAATTCCTGGGCCGCACATCACCATGTTTCAACCTGCCACCACCACCGAGCCAGACAGATACGCCGAATCCCGTGACATCTGGAACCTTAACGCCCATTTCTGGATCGAGCACTTCGGCGCTGAGGGCAACGATTTCCACCGAGTGCTGGTCGCGCCCGCGGCGGAGTGGCTGCTGGCGCTGAAGGGCGGAGAGCACGTACTCGAGGTGTCGTGCGGGTCAGGGTATGTGTGAGCCTTAATATCTTATTAATTATCTCTCTGCGATGCCGATCTGATTGTATATACGTAGGCTCTTCGCGCGCCGGATAATTGATCTTGGGGCTGAGAGCGTCGTGGCATTCGATTATAGCAAAGTGTTTGTGGATGAGGCCAGGAAGAGGAATGAGGGGTATGAGGATAAAATTGAGTTTTTGGTGTTGGATGCGACGGATGAGCAGGCTATGGTGAGGGAATTAATGCCACGGAGTGGAAAGAAGGGATTCGACAAGGCTCTATCGAATATGGGCGAGTACCCCTTGGGGCTAATACATATGCAGGAGCAGACCTGGTGAACGAACGCAATGCTGACATGCACCTGTTTATCCAGCCATTATGGACATCTCCGACATCACCCCTCTTTTCCGTGCCCTCCGCACGCTCCTCAACCCAGGCGCGCAGTTCATCGCGACGCTGATGCATCCGGCCTTTAACCACCCGGACTCCGTGCGTGGGGTAGAGCAGTTTGACTTACCCAACGGCGAGACCGTCAAGCGCACCTACATCAAGGCGCATGAATACCTCGGCGCATGCCCTGTCAAGGGCATCGGCATTCCGGGACAGGCCCATGCGCACTGGTACTTCCCGCGCAGCCTGCATGACATCTTCAACATCGCGTTCGGGGCCGGATTTGTTGTGGACGGGTTTGAGGAAGCGGCATGGAATAGAGAAGAGGGCGAGGAAAAGAATTTAACACCAAGTTGGAAGGATATGACCAAGTTACCCCCGGTGGTGGCGATTAGGTTTAGGGTTTTGTAAGGGGGATCGAGTAGTGAGTGAGGTTCTGGGGATTGGGTCCATGGACCGTTGAATCATTTTCGAACATTCCGGAATAAACCACACAATTCATCTTATTAATATATATCAACGCACAAGACCGTATATACATTTAGTGGCGTTACCTTTTTTAAAGCAACATGCGAAACGCGCATATTACCTTTTGTGAATACTCCGCATTATTCCACAATCCTACAAAAATACACCTGGCTCAAACCAATACTACATACACAAGCTCGAGCAAAATACAAGAGACACATGATGTCTTGGTTGAGATTAGTGCTCCCAAATGAATCGAATCAATTCGAATCGAATCGAATTGAGGGTCATTCGAATCGAATTGAATTGGGGATTTTTTCAATTCGAATCAAGTTCGAATTGAGGGTCTGATTCGAACCCTATTTTTCAAAATGTAATAACTTGATGAATACATGTCCAAATTCAATGATCTTTAGCTTGTTAGATTCCCTTATATAAAAGAAATCTAACAAACTAAAGATCATTGAATTTGGACGAGTTATTACATTTCAAAAAATAGAGTTCGAATCGGACCTCGAATCGAATTAGCCTTCGATTCGATTCGATTTGATTCGTTGGGAGCACTAGTTGAGATACTGCGATTGTGGGCCATCTCTGAAAAATTGCCATTGTCAGAACCCCTGGTAGCAAACAACTCTACTCTATTACAAATGTGTAAAGAGCTTTTGGTGACAACCAACCAACAAACCAGACTACAAAAAAGGTCAAGGTCTGCTATGCCAGAGCTAGCTCAGAACACCAACAGTGAGACCTTGAATGATAAATTGCTAATCTGCAACAGTTATGAGATTGTCAGTAATATTGATTCAGGGCTCAACTGGAAACACAGGAGTTTTATGGCCCTTTTGGAATATATATATACAGGAGGGGTCAAAGAAGTAGTGGTTATCTGAAAGAACTAGTTGTGTTGTTTCAGATCAGAGCTCATGGAGTAGATCTTTGCAAAAAATGAGACTCAACTTGTAGTACTCAATTCTGACATTAGTACCAATAGCAGTGAGGCTAATGAGCTTGCAGAAGATCTACTCTCTATCATTATAGTATTTGTGATATAATATAATGGGTTATATTTTATTGCTAATTACAAAAGAAGATAAGAGATTGTCAAAGATGCCTTTTTCCTACATACAATGAGCAGAAAAAGCTCAGAGCATAGATGGAGATAGCATGGTAGACCTACAATTAGTGCCTTACTATAGTTCAAAATAAAGATATAAAATATTATAAGAAAGATCTGCAGGCATAGTGTCTCAATGTCTCTAACTTCAAAGATAATAACAAGTGAGTTCTAGAGATACTATATAATATTCATAATAAGGCTATAAATAATCTTCTCAAGGAGTATGCCTCCAACTTTATAGCAAAATATAAGATATTTCAAATGAAGTTTCATTTTAAAAAGAACTGTCAGCAATCAGTTACAATACTTTCTAAGCACTGGGGGAAATCATGTGACAAATTTGCATTCCTCTCCAATATGAGATCTACTGAGCCTCTAACAGCCAGTCTTAGGTATAATAGTTGGCTTATGATGAATTGTCTCAGTGAATTCTATCTCTATATCCTTCATATCTCTTAATATACCAGCTGAGGACCAAGATCCTATATCTGGTGAAAGAGGTGTAGGGTTATCATATTAGATCCTAGTGTGCAAATATTTATGACTGGATATGATCTGAGTAGACTAGTAATCAAATAGGAAAAGAATGATATTGCCAAATCTACAGACTGAGCTATATATATGATAAGCTACAGAGCAAGCAAGATAGTATCCATGAGAAGGTGAATAAGTATAAATGCTACAGATCAATCTAGGATAGTTTGGTATACATTTAAACAGATATCATTTTTGCTGAAGTATTTTATTTACTTATACAAACTTATATACAAAATTACCATTTATAGATTACAATATATCATACTATATATCTATAAACAAATTTGATGCCTGATCAATAACTACTATTACAAGTTCATATAATGGCTATATAAAAACTATTACATCATTCTTCTACTAGAGTTCTGCATATAGGAGATAATCAGACAAAGGTAATATTATATTCATTCTAAGACTATATATGCAATATATATATGGTTACACTTTTATTTTCAATAGTATCTGATATATAAGGCACTTGAGTACCCATAATATCAGATTATTCTCTATACAAAATATAAGAGGGTTGCTTTTTAGGGTAACCATTACATAGTTCTAGAAGGGTTTTCTGGAAGTTCTGGATATTCTGAAAGACTATTTTCTTATGGTCAAGATCAATTTCATATGGAGTATATCCTCTACACTTATTGATTTCAAGATCAAGTTGATGTCTCAACCAAAGTCCTTTTTCGGACTAGTTCTGGATATTCAGGATTTTCCATATTTCAGGAAGTTCAAGAAACTAAGACCAGCTTAGTTGATTTAGCATATCACTGTAGACAATACCTAATTAGGAAATTTCATAATGGAGTTAGGAGTGGAACCTAATGGAGAGTAGATTTACTTAAGAGTAGTTTATGGGTTATTAAATAGGTTTATTTGCTATTTATGATATTGCTATACTAGGAGTAGTTATGTGAAGGAATATTGCAGGGAAGTGCTCAGAAGTTATGTTTGGGTTGTTCAGGTCTGAGATTCTGAGGTCTGAGGGAGGGGGTATTTATACTAGTGAGGGGCTATCTGGACTATGCTAGATATGGATGTAGTACTAAGTGCCTTGCTGAGTCGGAATGCAGTCACATAGTACAAGTGTGATCTGACATATCAAGAGATCGTCTGACTGCTGAGTCAGTTCACAGTCACATTATACAAGGTTAGTCTAACTATACTATGACTGCTAAGCTATTTACAGGTTTAGGTATTGTCTAGTTAGTCTTTGATAACATCACTATTGATAACATCATTACTGACAAAGTCTGAACAGTTTTCTGACTTCTGACATCATCAGTTTCAAGGTATTGTCACTTCTATCTCTTGCAAGATTAAGGCTGTCCTTGGTGGCAGTGGTTATACAAGGATAACAGGTCTTGGTTCTCTTTTTTTTGGTCTGCTGGCACATTTGTGAGGACTGGCCATTCTCGTCTAGGGCGAGGGCTCCCAATGTCACGGCTGGGGGTTCAAACCTCTTGGAAATGATATTTTCTGTAATCCAAGGCAATTTCTAGTAGTAATATCTGTCACATGGATAGCTTGAGATTGGTTTCGATGATGTCAGCTTTTTTGAGTTCAGATAAAGCATCTGTCACTCTCCAACAGAGGTGACACAGATAGAGTGAACAGAGTTGTTCAAATATATTTTGCTTCTACTAAGTAATGAGGTCTTATATAGTTATGGTATATCTTGGTCTTAAGTTGATAAGCACAGTTTATGAACCTTTTGATGGGTGAGATAGAGTTCTTCTTGTCTTGATTTGAGTTCGGTACTTTCAGTTTCTTTTGTAATAGTACAGTATACCAAACTAGTTATAGCAGTTCAGAGTCAGTCTTATGGTTGTAGTACTTCTTCTAGTATTCTTGTATCTTGGCAGTGGGTTCTCGTGCTTGCTGGTATATTTCGTGTAACCAGATGATCTCTTTGGTAACTTGTTTTGTAGTCTCACATGTGGTTTCCAAATTAGTTCTGAGGATACTATGTGATTTGGTAGCTTGGAGATTGTGCACTTACAACTCTCCTCTTCTTAGCTTTTGATATCCTCGTTGAGGCCTTCTAATTTGTTCTGGTATTGTTGTACTATTTGGATGGTTCTTGTGGCTGTGTTTGTTAAGGATTTGTTCAACTTTGTATTCTTCTTGGTCATTAATAATGACAGGTACAGGTGGTTCTGTGGTTTGGTTCAGAAAGGTGTCTTGGACTTTCTGGAGTAGGGGTCTGACATAGCTGTCAACTTTGGAAAAGTCTTCTTTAGAGTTCTCAGGTTCTCCTTTGGATGGACAGATGGAGATGGCAAAGAGAGGACATTTCTTGGCCAATTTCTTGAGTTATAGTTTGTTAATGTATGTGATCTTTGGTCCAGGATCACTAGAGTTGAGTGGGTCCTTTTCTTCTTATAGTTTGAAGTTATGGCATCCTTTCTTGATGGTCAGAGAATGGTTTACCCAATCAATCATAGGGTTCTCTTATTTCAACCATGGGGTTCCAAGAATGATTTCGTTATCAGGAAGTGGTACAATTTGGAGGGTAACATGTACTCAATAGTCACTAATTCAGAAGGGTAGGTTGTGGACTTCCTTGCTGATAACATGTGAGGTTCCATCAGCTGTGGCAACTGCTTGAGTTTGTTGTACTGGAGAGGTGAAGACTTTGAGTCTGTTGGCTGTTTCTTCATTGATGAAGTTGCCTGAGGCACTACTGTCTATCATAATCTTAACAGGTGCTCGGTTGACAAAAGCTTGAAGTGTAAGCAGTTTGTCTGATCCAATAGTGGTAATTTCGGTTGTAGAAGTTTTCCTTCTATTAGTTCTTCTTTGAGCCAGTTCATTGACATAAGAGAAGCAATCGTCGATCATTCGGAAAGAGTACATTCCAATGCCATGGGGGCATCAGCTACTTGGTACATATCCATCTTCGATTTTCTTATAGAATTGTTCTTCTTTATTTGTGGTAGGTTGGGCTGGAATCTTGTTTGATGAGCTGAATCCTTTGGATCCTCGGATGGTGGACAGTAGTTCAGAGACTTCCTTGACTGTCAGGGTTGACTCAATTTTTTTGAATAGGATCTGAGCAATACAGAATCCAATGGGAATCTTGAAGGGTGTCTAACTGTGGTTTCAGATGAGGATAATAATTTCGCCTGTATAATCTTCATCAATAACTCCTCCTTCTACTGAGAGTCCTTTTAATGCTAGGCTGCTGCGACAGCATATTCTTCCAACATGTCCTTCAGGAATTTGGATACTGATTCCTGTGTAGACTTGCTTGACTTCTCAGTTGGAGACTGTAGCTTCTTCGGCTATATATAGATCATATCTAGCTGCTTTTTGACTTCCTTTGGTTGAGGCCTTAGCAGTTTGTCTTAACTTGACAAAGTCTAGTATTCTGGTGGTCAGATTGTTGAGGTGGTGCAGAGTAGTAACAGTTGCTTGTATTGCTGTTTGGGGTTTTTGGTTAGGGCAGGCACTGGCCATGTATCCTGTCTTTCAGCAATAGAAGTATGCTCTGCTTCTTCGAAGTTCATTTCTTTCACCTTCAGTGAGTTTCTTGAAGGTACTCAGCTGGGTGAGTTCATAATTTCTGGGTGTCTATGAGGTGGATGTGGAGGGAGCTCAGGATGCTTCATGCTTGGATTCTTCTTTCTTAGTCCAAGTCTTTTCCTTGTTGTTGAATTGTCTTCAGGGCAGAATTGGTCCAGCTGTTAAGATTTGCTTGACCATAGTCTTGATTCTTGCCAGGCACCATTGTTGGTGATTGCAACCAACTGGGCAGCCTTGTTCTCAGATTTTTCTAGTAAGCCATTCAGGCAGGGCATCGAATAAATGGTCTGCTCTTATACCATTTCATACTTCATCATTGGCAATATATCCTAGACCAACAGTGTTCAGGAGTGACTCAAGTTTTGTATAGAAGGTTTCGAATTCTTCTTTGCCATATATATTGAATTTGAGATTGCGGAGTTTTACTCGGGATTCAGCAATCATGGTTTTGCTGCGATATTGAGCAATCATGAGTTATTTGAGTCCAGGGGCTACAGGATGGGCTCCATATCCTGGGGCATTGTTTGCTGCATTCTGAGCAACTACTGCAGGTTGAGTGTCCCATGTGAGGGGTTTTTCAGAAAGGGTTCACTACCATTCTTCAGCAGGTCTTTGAAAGAATGTAACAACTTAGCGGATATAGACTATAGTAGTAGCAAAGAGTTGTTCCAGAGTGTGGTCTTGATTGTTTGTCAGAATGCAGTCAGTGACTTGCTCATTGGTCCATTGATTGGCTTCAAAGTTGGTATCAACTACACTAATGAAGCTTTGGACTTCTTGTGCAGTACCATTGAAGGTAGATAGACTCAGATTTTTGGTAGGTCGGGTCTGTTCGGCTAAGGCAGTAATAGTTGCTGCCATTATGGCTACCTGGGCTGTGAGGTCTAGAATCTGTTGGTTTGCCATATTGTTTGCTAGAGGCAGTTAGACTACTGGTAGTGGTATTACTGGTACTACTTGAGGTACTAGTGTAGAGTGTGATGGTGTTCTTTGGATCTGTGTAAGTTGCTGGAGTAATAGTTGTGGATCTGGAGTAAGGGCTTGATAGATAGCTGTCTGTTGCTGTGTAGGTGTGTTCTGGCCTGATGGAGGTGTGTCTCCTTCAGTGGTGTATCCAGGATCGAATTCACTGAGATACTCCTCCTTCTCTTCAGTTTGGTTCCCATGTATTTGGGTTTGCTCAGTATTAAAGTAGACAGAATCAGTTGTATATCTGATTTTGGATGGACTTAATTCAAAGTTAAGTTCAGGTTCAGTGTTGGTTTCAGATTCAGGTAGGGCTATAGCAGGGTCTGCTTTAGGTTCAGTATCAGGTAGTTGATGAAGGATTTCTCTTGCTTCTTCCTTCAGAATATGGCAGGCCTTGCTGTTCTGGAATCGGTAGTATAATGTGGTCTTAGTCCTGGTATGGTGAAAGTTGGTAGAGTTGAGCCACTTGGCTACAGAGACTTGGGCTTTGTAAGGAACTAAGGCTAGAAAGACTGCTGATGGTTGTCCTAGGTCGCTCAGATTTATAGAGCTGACAAAACTCTTATTGAGAAGAGTAAAGAAAACTTCTATAAGACCTTCTTCATCTTGACTTGCTGGGTGTAGTGCAAGGAGTTTGGTGAATAGGGTTTCACCTATTTACTAATTTAATTGGAGTACTTCTTTCTTTGAGTAAAGTTTGTCTCACTTGTTGCAGGTGTGGAGGTCAAATTGTCCTTGTATATTAGGTTCAATTCTCTTCAGATTGTCAGATGATTCAAGATAAATTCCAGTTCAGAGGTTGGGCTTTATACCAACTTGTAGGAATTCTCAGAGGGGTTTGTAGCAGGGTGAGGAAGCATCTTGAAATGGAATTGGATTATAAACTGCTGCTACTAAGTTGTAAGAGGGTTGCTTTTTAGGGTAACTGTTACATAGTTCTAGAAGGGTTTTCTGGAAGTTCTGGATATTCTGAAAGACTGTTTTCTTATGGTCAAGATCAATTTTGTATGGAGTATGTCCTCTATGCTTATTGATTTCAAGATCAGGTTGACATCTCAACCAAAGTCCTTTTTCGGACTAGTTCTGGATGTTCAGGATTTTCCGTATTTCAGGAAGTTCAAGAAACTAAGACCAGCTTAGTTGAATTGGTGTATCGCTGCAGACAATACCCAATTAGGAAATTTCGTGATGGGGTTAGAAGTGGGACCTAACGGGGAGTGGATTTACTTAAGAGTGGTTTGTAGGTTATTAAATAGGTTTATTTGCTATTTATGATATTACTATACTAGGAGTAGTTATATGAAGGGATATTGTGGAAAAGTACTCAGGAGTTGTGTTCAGGTTATTCAGGTCTGAGATTCTGAGGTCTGGGGGAGGGGGTATTTATACTAGTAAGGGGCTATCTGGACTATGCTAGATATGGATATAGTACTAAGTATCTTGCTGAGTCGGAATACAGTCACATAGTACAAGTGTGATCTGATATATCAAGAGATCGTCTGACTACTGAGTCAGTTCACAGTCATATCATACAAGGTTAGTCTAACTATACTATGACTGCTAAGCTATTTATAGGTTTAGGCACTATCTGGTTAGTCTTTGATGATATCACTATTGATGACATCATCACTGGCAAAGTCTGAGCAGTTTTCTGACTTCTGACATCATCAGTTTCAAGGTGTCATCACTTCTATCTCTTGCAAGATTAAGGCTGTCCTTG
>RBNI01001667.1:0-21396 GCA_003990745.1 Jimgerdemannia flammicorona | reverse complement strand
TTTTTTTTGCAATGGCAGAGATAAACATGTGTTATGAGCTCAAATTTCCGTGCGTGGATATAAAGGAAGCTAAAGAGCGCCGTTCATTTTGTTCCATTTCCTCATCAATCAGAATGCGAATTCGGAGGGTACTCGGGCCTCTCTTTGTTCACCCACGGAGATCTACTTTCAACCTGGTTATCATTGACCTTGTCCCGCATCTGACCTTCTCTCACGCTCGCAATCGTCGAGAAATGGAATATCTGTCTTGAACATCTTTGAATACCTTAATGATTAATGCGTATCAGCCAGTATGGTGATATGTCTCTTATTAATTTGCTTGTCAAGCAGCTCTACGATTCGTCGGCGGTCGCATTGCATATCTTAAGAAGTATGGAAATTTAATAAAGAATGACATGGCGTTTGAAGGTAAAATTTGTAGAAATATCAATATATTGGAGGTGGAATATCAATAGCAAAGATATTGTCGACGAGCTAAAGTCATCTAATTTGACTCGGCGGATAGGACGATCAGTTTCCAGTCTTGCTTGGCGGAGATGTGTGCAGATTATTTCAGTCAAGAGGAAAATGATTAAAGAGCGGGACGTGCTCTCTTTTTGAACCCCGACATTTATTGTATGTGAGTGGAGTAGAATAAAAATATAAAATAAAAATATATTATTCATATATATATGTACATGGGATATTGGGTGTATCCTAAGCACTTTATTTTGAATGCTCTGTCTTCCCCTCTTCTATGGATCTCAAGTGCCAATAATATTATAATCGCCCATTTGTAAAATGTGTACCGAATGCCCGATTCCTAGTGTACCGTATGGACTCTAGGGCCGTGATTTCTGGTGCTTTTATTACTCTAGGGCCATTACTTTTTGCACTCAAGGACCGTGATAGTATTGTAACGTGCCGGCTCAATGGAGGCAAATTACAAGGTTGGGGGTTGATGTAGTTTGGCTTGAGCCCCCAGTTACTTTGTCAAAAAGCAACAAAATGTTCTATGATTCCTGAGGTCCTTGGTGTTTAGTGGTATAATAGTCAAAGCTAGATATCTGCGAGCGATTCTGGCGATTTCCTTATTGGGATTCTCTGGGTGTAGCGGCAATTTGTGTGAATGGGTTTCCTTCTTGTCAACTGGGAATGGTAGAATTCGTGTGTCGTGCGACGATCTCTGTGTGTGACAGTCTGGCGATTTAGCGGTGCTCCTTCTTGGGTGGCAGCGATCTTGTGTAGCGCAAGTGGATTCCTTATTCGGGTCAACTGGGAATGCCACAATTTGTGTAGCAGGGCAATCTCCAAAAGTATGCGATTTTTGGTGTGACGATCTTGGCGATATTCCTTATGCAGATCTGGCGGACAACTCAATTTGGCTCACTGGGAATTATACTGGTGTGGTTTCTTCTATACCAGGCTCACTGGGAACAAATAACTCGGATGTCGCGGATTCTTCCTGAATCGGCGGCTCTTCTGGGAATACAATCGCGTGGATTCTCCTGAATCGGCGGCTTTAACTGGGAATACGGCAGATAACTTGAAAACGGCGGCTTCAACTGGGAAACAACTCGGATGGTGTGAGTTCTTCTGAATCGGGCTCTTCTGGGTGCGGATTCTTCTGAATCAGCAGTTTCTGGGAAATAACTCGGGTTCTTGGCAAGTTATGTCTAGACTGGCTTCGTTTGCGCGAATGGATCACTGCGAAGTTGCGTCAAGGGACTGGCTTGTGGCAAGAAGGGCGGGCTCTCTGGGAATGCAGCGAATAACTCAAAAGGCAGCAAAGTTCTTCCTTGAACTTGGGTGGCAAATCTTCAGGCTTATCTGACAAGCGAATCAATAGTTCCAAAGGCGGCAAAGTTCTTCTGTAAACTTGGCGGCAAAATTCAGCTTTGTATCAGAAAGTGGACCGGAGTAGAAAGGGGACCAATGCTCAATCTTTAGAGGCTTCTTTGGTATTTGTATTTCGGACTGAGGTGTATTCACTCTTGTCTCTAGGGTAATTTATACAAGTTGGTTGCTATCTGGTTACTATGTGGCTAACTATAGATCTGCTACTTATAGCAGGTGTACAGAGTCTGTATGGTGTACAGGACCTGTATAGTGTACAGAGTCTGTATGGTATACAGAGTCTGTACAGGTAAACAGACCCTTTCTGGTATGTCTGGCTATTTATACAGTTTTCTGCAGCAATGGTTGCTGGTTACTATGCTGTGTATTCATGTCATCTTGGCTAATTGTTCACATCATCTGGTTAAGGTATAATTCGGGTGGTATGTTTTGGTTTATCACATCAGCCCCCACTGAAGGGTAGTCTGTCCCAGACTATTCTTCAGTCATCATCCCAATAAGCATAGGCTGCTTCTGCATCTATACCTATTCCATCATCTTCATTATCTGTACTAGGATCACTCCATTCTATGGGCTCTTCTTCTTCTTCAGGGAATAGGATTTCAACAGAGTTAATGATGCTCAAATAGGTAATAGGGTTTATTCCTTGAATGTCATTCAGGGAGAATTGTGCTTGTGTCAGGGCTGTGACATTTTATTTGTAAATGGTATATAGTCTATCTGCGGCAGTAGTGTCTCTTCTGGTCAGACAAGTGGTGTTCCTGATATAGGTCTGCTCTGGGGCTGGGAGGTTCTGCAATTGTTCACTGATTGTATAATAGGCCTGCAGTTGGTGGACTTGTAGTAGGCATCTGGCCAGGGTGAGATTTTCTTGATGAGCTTAGATCCTCTGAAGGGGGCTTCCATTAGTTTGGCCAAATTGGGGTAGAGGGACTGGTAGGGCTTGGAAGGAGCTGAGGACCAATGTCTGGAGGTGCTGATCAATCCTTTGGCTCATGGTGTAGAGGGGAGATATAGTTTGAGGTGATTGATATATACTGGTGTTCTCAGGGTTCATCTATCCATACTTCTTAAATAGATGCTAGTTCCTCTGATATTGTGTACAAGATAAGGTCCTTCCCATTTGGGTTCCAGTTTGGTAGCAAAATTCATTTCAATCATGCTTCTCCAAACTAGTACTTGATCTCTAATCTTGATCTCCTGATCTTTCTGATTTTGGTTATAGTACTTCTTTTGTCTTTCTTGGGCTTTGATAATCTGTCCTTGGGCTTAATTATGTAACTGTTCTGTCTTCTTGAGGAGGTCTCTAAGATCTCATAGTCAGCAGTTCTGGTTCTCTTAGCAAACATCATTTCAAATGGCTTTTGTTTAGTGGAGGTGGCAGAGGTGTTCTGAATTTCCCATAGGATCTCAGGTAAGTAGAGGTCCCAATTAGTAGGATTGACTTGGGCAAGTTCTTTCTTGATGGTCTGGTTCATTCTCTCTGTCATGCCATTGGTCTGGGGGTGGTATGATATGGTCCTTTTGAGGTGAATCTTGTGAATTCAGACATAACTTGTGATTATATTGTTGATGAATTCCATGCCTCGGTCAGAGATGAGTTCTTCTGGAGGTCTATATCTGAGTGTGAGTCTATGGAGGAGGCCTACAATAGTTAAGGCATCTGCGATTTCTAATGGGAAAGCCTTGGGCCACTTGGTCAGATGTTCTACAAATATAAGGATGTATTTATTTCTTCTTGGTATAACTGGTAGAGGTCCAATTACATCTACTCCCCATCTCTGAAAGATATGAGTAGGTGGGGGAATCAGTTGCAAAGGAGCTTGATAGTTCTTCTTTCCTTAGTACTTCTGGCAAGTGTCACATTTCTGGATGATGTCTTGGACTTGAGTTCTGAGGTGAGGCCAGTGTTGATACAGTTTTCAAATCTTGTCTTCTGTACTTGTCTGTCCTTGATGGGCTTTCTGATGTTCTTTATAGATGAGATCTTCTTGTGCCTCGATGGTATAAGGAGCTTCCTTTAGGGTGTAGTTCCTCAGGACACCCTTCTTCTGATTCATTGGAGCTGGCAGGAAAGTACATCAACATTGTTGTGAGCTTTCTCTGCTTTGTGGATGATGGTGATTTTGTAATCCTGAAGGATAAGGATCTAGCAGGCTAGGATTCTGGTGGGTTTCTTGCAGTTGAATAACCATTTGAGGGCTGCATGGTCTGTGATCAAGGTGAACCTTTTTCTGATGAGGTAATGCTTGAACAGGGTGACCACCCATATGACTGCAAGGTATTCCAGTTTGGTGCTACCATAGCTCATCTGCTGCTGATTGGTAGCTCTGCTTGTATAAGCTATCATATGGTGCTGTTGATCAGGTCCTTCTTGGGCTAGAACTGCTCCAAGGCCATCTTTAGAGGCATCTGTATACAAGATGAATGGCTCCTGTAGATTGGGGTGCATAAGGATTGGTGCTGTAGTCATGCAGTTTTTGAGTTCTTTGAAGGCTTTTCCTTGTGATTCTGTCCATTTGAATGGCACTCCTTTCTTGAGAAGGACCCAGATTGGGGCAGCAATTTGAGCAAAGTTCTTGATAAACCTTTTGTAGTAGGATACTAGCATCAGAAATGATAGTGTCTCCTTCAGGGTTTTGGGTACTGGCCAATTGTTGATCTTCTCAGTTTTCTTTGGGTCTGCATGAGTTCCTTCTTTCAAAACTATGAATCCAAGGAATTCAAGTTTCTGTTTTCCAAAGTAGCATTTCTTTACATTCAGTCTCAAGTGGTTCTTGCAGGTAAGTTTGAAGAATTCCTCTAGGTGGTACAGGTGTTCTTCGAAATTTGCTGAGTAGATGTTAAAATCATCCATGTATACAAACAGGCAATGGTGGATCAAGGGGGTATAGACTGAATTCATCATCCTTTGGAAGGTGGGGGGTACATTGCAAAGTCCAAAGGACATTTGGAGGTACTCAAACAGTTTTCCTAAAGCAAGGAAGGCTGTCTTTTGAATGTCCTTGGGGTTCATGGGGATCTCATGGAATTCTGTGAAGAGGTCCATACTGCTGAAGTATCTGACATCTTGTAACTGATCCAAGAGGTCATTGATTCTGAGCAAAGGATAGGCATCCTTTTCAGTGACTGAATTGAGTTTCCTGTAATCCATGCAGAGTCTCCATCCTCCTTTCTTTGGTACAATAAGTATAGGGCTGGCCCAGGGGCTGGTAGAGGGTCGGGTGACTCTATTGTCTAAGAGTTCTTGGATGTGCTCTTTTTTGAATGTTTTTAGATGATGAGGTATTCTATAGGGTTTCTGCCAGATGGGTGTTGCATTTTCGGTATTTATGCTGTGGTAGTATGATGGATTGTATGGCAGGTTGCCATAATTGGTGGTGAAGATATCTCAATATTTGTTGAGAAGTTCTACTAGTTGTTGCTGTTGTTGGGGTGTCAATTCTTCTCCAATATTGGTGAAAGGCTTCACTGTCTCCTGGGTCACAGAGGGGCCTTTCCTTTCTTCTGTGACCTTTTGCTGTTTCTTGATAGGTTTAGTTCATAAACTTCCCTATAAGTTCAGTTGAGGAAAGGCACTAGATGTCCTATGATGGTTCCTTTTGGCAAGATGATGGTCTCCCAACTTTGGTTGGTTGCTCAGGAGTGTACTGGGTTCATCTTGTCAGGGAATGTGTGTCTCTTTATGTCCAGGTGTGGGATATCTTCCTTGGGTTAAAAGAAAAGGTTTCTGGAGTCGAGTGGTGCAAAGATTTCGAAGGTAGTTTGTTCTCTGGGCTCCAGGATGAGATTCTTGAACAGTCTGACTGGTTGCTGGTATACTTGCTGGAGAACATTCCTCTTGAGATGGTTGACTTGAAGGAGATGTACCTCCTTTCTGTCTGAACTTCAAAATCCCTTGGCTTGTCTTGTTCCTTCAGTTAGTTCAGAGACTTCCTATAACTGTGGGGTCTTCATGAAGACTACTTGGGCAATCTTCCATTCTCTAATGATTCGGTACCATTCTGCACTGCTGTTATATAGGATAACCTTGATTTCGCCTATATATCTAGGGTCAATAGTTCCTCCTTCTACAGTTATCTCTTATCTGGCACGTCCAGACCTTGAGGTCAGTTGAATACAAGCTCCTTGGGGTGGCTGCATGGCTAATTCAGTTCTGACCATGAATGTTTTTCCAGGCTTGATAGATTCATCCTCCAGGCTGTGAAGATCATATCCTACATCCTCTGGGTGGGCTTTGGTCAGGGGTTTGGCCTTAGGGTGCAGCAGGGCATACTGGGCAATATCCTTGCTGAGTTTGGGCTTTCCTAAGACTGAAGCTCCACTAGCAGAAAGCCTCCAAGCTCTAAGGTTGAGGTGTGGCCATCTGGCTCCAGTAGAGGAATCTCAGAGATAGTTGATTCCCCTCCTTCCTGTAGGATCAAGGGCTTCCATGAAGTTGGTGGCATCTTCTGCCCATCCTTGGTGGGTTGCATGTCTGATGAGAGCTAGGATGTCTTCTCTCAAATTATAGATCTTGAGGATTCTTTTTCCAGGCTTCTTGGTCTGGCTTTTTTGAATCTGGCTTTTTTGGATCTGGCTTTGGTTATCTCTTTTCTTCAAAGTGTACACTGCAACATCATGACTGAGGTGAATCTTCTGATGTCTGCAGTCTCAGCAATCAGGGTGTCTCCCATAGTTGCAATATCCCATTGCCTGAAAATGATATTCCTAGCTATTTATCTCTTGTTGTCTTGGGAATTGATACCTATCTTGATCATAGGTTGGGGGAAGAGTAGACAAGGGGTATATTTCTATTCAAGTAAAGAAGCCTTGTCCCCTAAATCGACTTTGTAACCTTGTAGTGACTTCTTGAAAGGTGGTGGACTGTGCAAGGGTAGTTGGGGGTTCTGGTCTCTGGGGTCTCTGTCTTTCTTATTGGTCTAACAGATGACACTGATAGCAGTAGTCTTGGGGAGAGTGGAAGACCATTTAGTGTGGACATCTTTCTAGCCAAAAAGCTTTCTCTTGATGGGTTTCTTTCTTGGGAATAATGGTGATTGTACTGGATCCTTCTTCTGTATTCCAAGGGTCATTGTCTTCAGGTGGTGTCTAGCAAGGGTCATCCCAGAGAATGAGTTCAGGGACCTCTTCTTCATCAGGTGCTTCTTGTTCAGGAACTTCTTGGTCAGAAGTTTCTTCTTCCTTGGATGATTCTTGATCCCAAATTGCTTGTACTTCTGCAGATTTGGTTGCAGGTGTTTCTGGAACATGTCTGCATTTCTTCTTCTTCCTTCTGCACTCTGGGAAGGCTGTGCCAGGCGATTTCCTTGTTCCCATGATCTTGGAGGAGTGCTCAGGACACTTGTGTCTCTTGAGGCATGTAGGGCATCCTTTGGCTTCTCCTCCAATACCTCTAATGGTAATAGGGATAGTGTTCTTGGCCCACACATTATCTTCTGGTTGATCATCCACCAGATTGATTCAGGGATTGAGTCTGGGTTCATTTCTATCTTCAGATTCTTCCTCTTCTTCTGTGGTGGATTCTTCACTGCTGGTATACTCTTCCTGAATAGTGACCTTCTTCTTCTTCTTTGATTGCTCATAGCTGGTCACCTTAACCCTATACTTCTTGCCTTGGTAATCAAACTTGAGTACTTATTGGTCGATATCAATAACTGCATTCATTTCCTTCATCCAGTTGGTGCCAAGAATTATGTCATAGGTGACAGCTTCAGTGATAACAGCTTTGGGGATGGAGAACTGAATGTGTCCAAGAGAGATGGTGATATTTCATACTTCTCCAAGGAGTTGAGTTCGGGCTCCATCTGCTACTATGATGCTGAGGTTGGATAGTCCATCAATGGGCCATTGGAGGGTGTCCAAGAATCATTTGGCAATGACACAGACAGCTACTCCTGTGTCTATGAGGATTTTCGCTTTTTATCCTTCAATATCTCTATGTAAGTAGGTGCTGACATGTCTTTCAGCTGCTTGGACAGGGATGGAAGCTGGTTCTTGCTGTGGGATTGGAACTCGGCCAGTGCTAGACCTGGTGGTTCTCAGCAATTTGTTTCAGACTCTAGCTGGTGTCAGTTACAAGAACTGCAGGAGAGAGACTTCTATCTTGGCTTCTTGAATCTTCTGCCAGGCTTCATTGTAAATGTCTCTAGACATGGTCTTCAGAGTGTACTTCTTCTTAGGCTTTGGAGCAGCAGGTTCCTGTTCTTCTTGTTCCATTTCTTCATCTTCTAGTGGCAACTCATTTGTCTTGGGGACAAAAGGTGAGGGGGTTCAGGGAGGTGTTTCTACTTGTTCCTCCTTATGTTCTTCATCCTCTTCTTGGATAATTCTTCTGCTGATGTTCCTGGATGGTCTTCCTATAGGTCTCTTTCTTTTTTCTGCTGAATAGACTGTTTTCTGGGTTATAACCTTAGTGGGGTACAAGTCCAGATCACTGTAGTCTTCACTGTTGCTTGCTTCTTCGAAATCTTCAACAGGATGGGCTTCAGTCTTCTTGTACTGAGTGTCATTCCTTCAGTTTGGTGGTTCTGAGTCCCTTCAGTCACTTCTTTTGTTGTCACATTCAGTGGTATAGTGTCTGAATTGTCTACAGTAGAAGTATCGGACTTGGGCTCTGTCTTGAACAGGGTACCTTCTTTCTTCTTGCTGGTAATTCCTCTTATCTCTTGGTGGATAACCTTGGCTCCTCTGTGGTGGGTATCCTCTATTGTCTTGATAGCTCTGATTTTCATGTGTAGTGAGTTTTTCAATCTGTCCAACCAATCAGTCCAACTTGGAGCTAAGGTCTTGGATTTCACTTCTATCCTTCTTTCCTTCCTTGGCTGGCCTTCTTTCTTTGGATCTTTCTTGTTCTTGAAAGAGTCCTTGTAGGGCTTTGACCAGAATGTCTTCTTTATCTTCTTTTCTATCATGATCACTCTAAGTAGTTCCTTGTCTGACATCAAAGAATCCTTGGGCTACATCTACTTGCTCTTCAGACCTTCTGATACCCAGGGTGCAAACATGCTGGGCAATGTTTGGGGGAATTCCATTCATGAAGATCATTGGACTGATGATGTCCTGATTGGTGGCATTGAATCTGGCATCATGTATTCTCTTCTATATTCTTGTGAATAAGGCTCTGAGTGACTCTCCAAGATTCATCTTCATCTCCATGATGGATTCTTGAGCCTTGTGGTGGGTTTCATTTCCCACATACTTTTCAATGAGCCAGTGAACCATGGTCTCATATTCCAGCTCATCAGACATTGCTGCTTGTATGTATCTGTCTTGCTAGTTCTGAATCTCAGTTGTTTGCTGTTCAATGGAAAATTTCTCTGGCTGGTTCTCTGAGCTGAGCTTTGTAGATAGCGATTTTTCTTTCATCTGAGAGATTTCTCAAGGGTGCAATTCCTTCAAGGAATTCTCTGGGGTCTTCCTCCAGATATCCTGCAAAGGTTGGCAATATGGTGGCCATTTTATCATCACTTTCTTCTGATTCTGGTTCAAGTTCAGATTCTGATTCCGATTCACTTTCTGAACTGTCACTAGAGATGGGGGTGCTTGGGTATCCTGAGGATAGTGTTCTGGATCTTGGATGAAGCAGAATAGACCTAGGTATTCTTGTAGGAGCTATTTCTGACTCTGCAAGGAGTTGTGGTAAAGGTCCTATTGGTGAGATTGGTGGGATTGGTGTGGGGTGTCTGGCTGTAAGGTCTCGGGTTCATGTGATAAGATCTTCTAGTTCTTGTGCAAGTTCTCCGAAATCTCTAGTAGGGCTGCCTGTATCATCTGATTGATCTGGTTGGAGATTTTGGGCTGTACTGCCTCCTGCTTCTGGTTGGGATCCTTCTGATGCTGGGTAGTTGGCAAGTCTTGATGTGATTATTTCTCTTCCTGTCCAAATGCTAGTGATGACTAGTTCTCCTGTAGTAGCAGAGGTTGGTGTTGTATCAAATGTATCCAGTTTAACTGTGGGTTCTTGTGAGCTAAAAAGTCACATCGATTTGAAATCTTCTCAGTTGAGCCCCCAAATGTAATGTGCTGGCTCAATGGAGGCAAATTACAAGGTTGGGGATTGATGTAGTTTGGCTTGAGCCCCCAGTTACTTTGTCAAAAAGCAATAAAATATTCTCTGATTCCTGAGGTCCTTGGTGTTTAGTGGTATAATAGTCAAAGCTGATATCTGTGAGCAATTCTGGCGATTTCCTTATTGAGACAGTTCTCTGGATGTAGTGGTGATTTGTGTGAATGGGTTTCCTTCTTGGGTCAACTGGGAATGGTAGAATTCGTGTATAGCATGACGATCTCTGTGTATGATGGTCTGGTGATTTAGCAGTGCTCCTTCTTAGGTGGCAGCAATCTTGTGTAGCGCAAGTGGATTCCTTATTCAGGTCAACTGGGAATGCCACAATTTGTGTAGCAGGGCAATCTCCAAAAGCATGCGATTTCTGGCGTGACGATCTTGGCAATATTCCTTATGTAGATCTGGTGGACAACTTGATTTGGCTCACTGGGAATTATACTGGCGTGGTTTCTTCTGTACTGGGCTCACTGGGAACAAATAACTCGGATGTTGTGGATTTCTGAATTGGCAGCTCTTCTGGGATACGATGGTGCGGATTCTCCTGAATCAGTGGCTTCAACTGGGAATATGGCGGATAACTTGAAAACGGCAGCTTCAACTGGGAAATAACTCAGATGGCATAAGTTCTTCTGAATTGGGCTCTTCTGGGAATACGATGGCGTGGATTCTTCTGAATTGGCGATTTCTAGGAAATAACTTGGGTTCTTGGCATGTTATGTCTAGACTGGCTTCGTTTGTGTGAACAGATCACTGCGAAGTTGCATCAAGGGACTGGCTTGTAGCAAGAAGGGTTGGCTCTCTGAGAATGCGGCAAATAACTCAAAAGGCGGTGAAGTTCTTCCTTGAACTTGGGTGGCAAATCTTCAGGCTTATCTGGCAAGCGAACCAATAGTTCCAAAGGCAGTGAAGTTCTTCTGTGAACTTGGTGGCAAAATTCAGCTTTGTATCGAAAAGTGGACCAGAGTGGAAAGGGGACCAATGCTCAATCTTTAGAGGCTTCTTTGGTATTTGTATTTCGGACTGAGGTTTATTTACTCTTGTCTCTGGGATAATTTATACAAGTTGGTTGCTATCTGGTTACTATGTGGCTAACTATAGATCTGCTACTTATGGCAGGTGTACAGAGTCTGTACAGGTAAACAGACCCTTTCTGGTATGTCTGGCTATTTATACAGTTTTCCGCAGCAATGGTTGCTGGTTACTATGCTGTGTATTCACATCATCTTGGCTAATTGTTCGCGTCATCTGGTTAAGGTATAATTCGGGTGGTACGTTTTGGTTTGTCACAGTATATATTCTAGGTCCGCGATTTCTTGTGCTTTTGGCGAACTCTTGTGCTTTTTCCACTCTAGGGTCGTGATTTCTTGTGTGTTATATGCAACTCTAGGACTCTAGGAGAGTGATTTCTTGTGAACTGTATATCTCTAGGGCCGTGACTCTAGGACTCTCGTCCAAAGCCGGTGTTTGTTTGCGCCGATCGCAAGACGCAAATCGTATGACGCAAAACACAAACCCGATCCAGCGCCATAGATAGTAAGAATCTACTGTCTAAATCGGAATACATCTAATCTGGACAAAAGATTCTAGTCACTATTTGTCATTGTCGATCCAATTTTTGGTGTCCATTTGCGTGCCATAGGTTTTTTGCACTCTATGGCTGCGATCTCTTACACTCAAGGTCCACGATTTCACATAATTAATTATTGTCCGTACCCAAAGCCGGGGTATTTGTTTGCGTGCATGACAACACGAAGCCCGATTCGGGTGGGCTTATGGAATCTACGTCTAAATCGGAATACTGTATCTAAATTGGTGCCAAAGTCTACAAGCCGCAGCATGCGCCAAAAATCGTAACTGCAGCCATAATACGTATATACATCAGCAAAATCCCATCATCAAGCATTCCGCTATTTGTCGATTTGGATATTGCTTCGGTGGTTGTCGCGCTATACCACTGATGCCCGCCAACGCAACCTCGCCGACGCCTTGATACTCCAACGTCTCAGGTTTTGGTGGCGGCTGCTGAAAATAATTTTGGCACGGGGACAGACCTTAGCGCTGCTAATAATAATAATAATAATAATAGTGTAAATCTCGATATAACCAACATTGTTTATTTAACCTTCCAAAGGTCCGCCCCCAACAAGGTCAATAAACCAACTACATTAGAAAATCAAGCCTTGCCTTCTTTATTTCTTTGTTTCATCGAAGTTCGATCTCTGGTTGATCTCGTAGATGTCCATTATGTTGACTGGAGAATACTTGGAATTTCGGAACACCCTTTTGCTCCATACCATGTTAAATCGAATAGCCTAGGGATTCTAGGATATAAATATAGATTTTGCAGGGGTGTTATATTTATTTTTATATGGATGAATGTTAATGTCTTACCATGGTTATATTTAACTGCTATTGATCTGATCGAAAATAACGAGCTCTTCACCAAAAATATTCGCAATAAAAATACATTTCTACTGTTACGTAGTGGGCACTAAGTTCTCCAAGTACATCAAGGTATATCTCTTAGACCAACTACAAGTTTCTTATAAGCAAGTTCTATTGGAGTACCTTCCCATGGTCTTATAGTCATCAAACTTCTTATCTTTAAACTGTTTTGTTGTCTCTTGGATTTGCTTGCTTGAAATTAAGTAGAGGACTGGAACTTCTGTACTTCTTGAGTAGTTGGATACTTGAATGCTTCAGTGTTTTAATAATTTGACTACTGACTTTATTTCAAAGAAATGAGAGGGGTATTTATATAAAATATAATTCAATGGTTGTTAAGTTATAACACTAAATATAAATTCCAATAACTAAATAAGATATTTGAACACAGAAAACTTCAGGTTGTAAGTACAAATTTGAGTATCTGTATAATTGGTTATATAAGATCAGAATGCTGGAATAATTTCTAATAGTTGCATAAAGAATTTAGAGCAGAATGTTCAGAATCCTAGAGACTTCATCTTTATCACTATTATCAAGGCTAAAGGTTGGGGACAGGATGTCTTTGAAGGAAATAAGGTCAGTGAACATTTCTGTAAGCATTTTGTTCATTTTGCATATTTTGTATATGTTATACATTTTGTATATATCAATTAGTAGATGACATCATTGCCAATGATGTCATCACATTTGGCAGTGGCAGGGGGAGCAAGGAGTTCAGGGGCTCTACAATTTATGATATTTTCCTCTATAAAGTAGAGAACAAAGGTGAGATCTTGAGGGGGTCTAATCTGGATACTGGGGTCTTGGAATATTGAGATTAATCTTTGTAGGAATTGATCAGGATTGTTCTTGAGAATAGAATTCTAGAACTTTTCTATCTTATTACAAACTTTTGAGAGTAATGGTGGATTGGACTTCTGTAGTCACTATGGCCTCTAGTGTATCTGTGTGGTGGGCTGACAATTCCTTAAAGTCTGAGACTCTGGTATACTCTAAGTTGGGGATTGATCAAGATATATGTCTGAAGATCTGATGGATCTTTTTGGTTACCCTCAATTTATGTGCATTCATAGAGATAGTATCTTGTATCTCTTGGAGACTGGCCTGAGAGAATTCCCAGTAAAGGAGGTTTCCTATTTCATATTCTTGCCATATCTAGAGATATTCAGTAGTGGTAGTGATCCTTGTCTCTATTTCATAGTAGTAGAAAATAAAGTAGTAAGGGTCACCAGTACTCAGGTTGAGGCTAGGAATCCTTCTGGTATAAGTTCTCATAGCTCTTCTAATGTCTTGGAATATCCTTTCTTAGACTGAAAAGCCTTAGTGGTTCCAGGATCTTGAGGTTTGATAAGTGGCAGGCATTTTGTTTATAGTGAGTCTTTGAACTATTTTGGGATTTTGTGAGTCTTGTTTGAGTTGCTGCTACTGCAGTTCCTTAGTCCTTCTTTTATATTCATTGAGATGTCTATTTTATAGTTGTTATGACTCATGGTTGGTCATCATTACTCATCTTATAGCCTGGGTGAGTCATGCCATATGATCTTCTTGTGCTCCAATCTGGTGGCTTATAAGGAAAGGCTATCTTCTGTGATGAGGTCACCATTCTGAGGTCACTATTACACTACATATCTAACATTGAAATACAATATCACAGCCTTATTCTGAAAACATATAAAGGTGAAAGAGAATGCTGAGACCTAAAACATCATCCCCTCAAACTAATAAACCTCCACTATAATAAATTCCTTTGCTTAGTTCTGTGCCTTTATCTTGATTGCCACCAGTATGGTCAATATCTTCAGCTGTCCTTCTGATCAATACCCGACCACTATAGTGGCCAAAATTTACACATAGCCCAAAACTAGTAGTTAACCAATAGGCACAATTCCCAAGAACACCTGTGTTCCTATTGTATACTAATATCTAGGCCAGGCAGCCAGTGATGGCAATGTGTAATCATCCTATAAAATATTGTGACATATGATAAAGTCACTTATAATAGGGTTACAGACTATGCTTCTAACAGCATATTCAGATATGTTTTGTGGTTGTGCATGCTTTCTATTTATGTATATAAATCATTTTATCTCCATTTCCTAATGTATCTTGAACCTCTCTACATAGCACTGGCCCCTCCAACCTAACTCCAGATATTCCTTGCTGCTATATCAATACCTTCAGATCAACCAGAAGCATCAATGTTTACCAAAACCTGGACCCTAATTCAAAAGTAACTACCAGTTATCTGAACAGTACTTGTATTAATCTCAAATGCCAAACACAAGACAAAAATTTCAAGAGCAACACATAATGATTCTATCAGATATTATTGCCTATGATTTATTACAATTACTCACTCTCACTGACCAAACTCTTTCCTCTCATATTTAGATATAAGGACAAGACTGCTAAGGCTATATATCCAACTACTATATCAAGTACATTTTGCAAGTGTGCACGCTATCTGCTTCTAAAATATTCTGAAGCAAATCAAAGAAGCCTCTAAATATTGAGCATTGGTCTCTTTTCCCCACTTTAGTCTACTTTCCAATACAAAGAATGAGTCCAAAAAGTCTGAATTCAAAGCAAAAAACAAATCTGCCTATTACACTTTGAGAGATATGCCTGCCAAAAGCCACTTGATCCAGGAAGGATTGCAATACTAAGGAGAAATGCCCACTCTATAGTCACTGCTAGGAGATTGTGAGCATTGGTTCCCTTTTCCACTCTGGTCTACTTTCTGATACAAAGATTGATTGGTTCACTTGTCAGATAAGCCTGAAGTTTGTCACCAAGTTCAAGAAAGAACTTCACTGCCTTTTGAGTTATTTTACCACATTCTTAGAGAGTCTATGCCATCTGAGTTATTATTCCCAGAAGAGCCCAATTCAGAAGAACCCATGCCATCTGAGTTATTTTCTAGTTGAAGCTGATTCAGGAAGAATCTGTGAAATCTGAATTAATTATTATTCCCAGTGAGCCCAAGAAGAATCTGCCACCAGTATAATTCCCATATATCTCATATAAGGAACCAGTTGTACTATATAGAGATCATCTATTACTCAAGAAAGAGAACTGCTAAATTATCAGATCATTATACAGAGATCATCTCCACTTAAGAAGAAAACTGCTAAATTGCCAGATCATCACACATAAGAAAACTACTCATACTATACATAAAATTCTACCAATTCCCAGTTGACTCAAGAAGGAAACCAATTCACACAAATTGCTGCTACACCCAGAGAACAGTCTCAATAAGAAAACTGCTTACAGATATCCAGCTTTTGACTATTATACCACTAAATACCAAAGACCTCAGAAATCTTAGAATATTTTGTTGCTTTTTGACAAAGTAACTAGAGACTCAAGCCAAACTACATTAACCCCCCAACCTTATAATTTGCCTCTATTGAGCCAGGCATATTATAATATATGTATTTTATTTAAGATTAATAATATTTTTAAATAATATATATATAATTAAAAAAGCCTATTATATAATAAATTATTTAATAAATATATAAAATAATAGTAATAAAATAAAAATATTAGTTTTAAAATTTTAATTTTATAAATTTTTATTTTTTATTAAGTTTATATTAAATTTTATATTTATATTAAATACTAAGATAATTAGAATTAATAGATTATAATACTAATTTAATATAAAGTAATTAGTTTTTAATATATATAAAAGCTATCTTTAGAATAATTAAAAATATCTTTAATAATATTATAAGTTTATTTATAAAATAAATAAAATAAAGAAAGTTAATTATAATAATAATATATTGAAATTAAAATATTATAATATACATTATAATATATTTATTTTAATTAAATACTTTATGACTCTTTTTATATTTCATTTTTACTAAATATCAGATATTATATATATATATAAATTAGATTTATTTAAAGTAATTTATAAATAAAATAAATATATTAAATAAAATATTTTTGACAATATGATCTTATATTAAAAACTTTAATATATTTCTTTAAAGCTGATAATTCTCTTTAATAATTTATATACTTTTTAAAAATTCTCTATTTCTAGCTCTCATAGTAATGTTTGATCTCTAATAAGATCTCATATATATTTATCTTAATTTATCATAGATAAACTTTCCAAAAATACCTTTTAGATTAATTACTAATGATATATAAAAATAAAAATAAAAAAACCAAACTAGAGAAATAGAATAAGATATTAAAACTTTGAAATTAAACATTTTTTGTTAAGTCTATAAACGCCACACTCAATCATCAAAATCATATATTTAACATGTCAAATTTATAGAGAAAATAATCACGAAGACATTGCATAATTAAGCATAATATAGATATTTGGTATGTTCCCACACAATATCCACCCCGGACAATCGGCCCTTGCTCAAGACTTGGCCACTAACACATACGTGACAATCTGTCTTTCCTGACAACACGTCTTCGATCACTACAAACAAACTCTCATTATATCTGTCCGCCTTTCTTTCGGCATGGTACATCCGGTAATGTGAAACGGATCCTGGAGGGCGACCGGCGATGATAGTGTTGAGGTACCGGTTCTGGAAGTAGGGCAACGGCAACAGCGCTATTCTCCAGCTTCCACTCAACGCATCAGTCAGGATTACCTTCCACAGATTAGCGCGTGGTCTGATTATGTGGGAGCTCACCTCTGACAGATATTCGGCACGCATTCTATTCGCATGACTAAGCACAGGGGAATATTCTGCATCGATAGCTGCATGTATAGAGGTCCCACGGTCGGTCAGGCATTGAACAAAACTGTCAAGTTTGCGTATCTTCTCGAATCCTGCTTCGTTTAGACACTCGTCGATGGCCCACCGCTGCCGGAGTGTGTCGTCGGCGTCAAAATGCACAGAGCACAGGCCCGAGTCGAGGAGAATCCGCGCCTTCGTTGTATTGATTTCTTCGACGGCGAGGAGCATGACACGCTGCCACGAGACGGCGTAGGAAGCGCGTTGACGGAGATGGTGGTAGAGGCTGAGCATATCCATGGATGCGTAGAGGTAGTCTTCGTTGATCGTGAAGTTGTCGCCCCAGAGCCAGTCCCATAGCTCTAGGTTCTTCCGATCGTTTGCGTGGGATTTGTTGGCATTGACATACGCATACATAAGTTTGATTGAACGCTCCTTTTGAACGCCGTACTCTTCTACTAGCATTTTCATCATCCCAGTGGAATCGCCGCCGCATTCATGTGCGCTCATCCACAACATATTTGTGTCGATTGTATTGAATTCTCCATTTTCGCGGTATAGGTCAAGTAGGTACCTTGTTGCCTTTAGATTACCACATTTGATGGCTCGAAAAACTAGAGATTCATCGCCTTTTTCGAGCAACAATTTGGCCTTATCGCAGGAGATCAGATATTTGACAAGGTCTCCACAGTCGCTGTGCTGCACGAGCACGGCAAAAAGGACATTGCCGCAGAGGCTGTAATGATACACATTCGCACCGTAATTATGAATAAGATCACCAATCATTCCACGATGGTAGGCGTCCGGACGGCAAGCAAAACGCGCGAGAACCCAGCCGTTGGCATAATCGACGGGCGCCCCTTGCTCAATCATGAAAATCGTCTCCTCTTCCTTATACCAGAATGCGACGTGCATCAGGACGCCGTCGCGAAGCTCGAGAAATTTACGCGGATGACGGGAGTGGAGCATCCGGAGGACGGCCAGATCAAAGAAGTTCGGGTTGTGTGGGGCAGGAACTTTGAGATAGGCGCGGAACTGCGGCTCGAAGTCAATGTGCCAGCGGCCTCCGAAGGCGTTTGCCCAGGCGAATTCGTCCGTCGGTCGAGTGAAGAAATTATTCATAGGCGACATCTCAGATTGGGGCACCAGACGGCGAAGCAGCCGCCGCTGAGCCGGAAGCCGCCGAAGCGGCCGCCACTGAACCGGCTGCCGGGGAAGCAACGGCTGCTGAGCCAGCCATTCTGTTTTGACCCAAGGCGTGTAGGATAGGTTGAAGAACTGTCGAGATACGAGGCACCATACGCGCAGGTTGGATAGGATGATGATTTCTTCTAGGACAGTAATGGGTAGTTGCGTAATGTGAGTCGCATTGGCGTCTTCGCGGATGGTTGCGGGTAGTTTGGTGAAGTCCATCGCTGGTGGACGATTTCGAGTCGTTTGGTGAAGTGTATCACTGGGTGGACTGCGGAATTTAATCGGCAAATCGGCGCTGCGCCGTATTCGGCACGTGACACAACGAGAATCGTTATTTGAGGTGAAGTTTATACACTATGGCCTATTTGGATTTTATCTTATTTATTTCCCTGTACAATTTACAACTTGCGTACGCTTTACACTACAGTGTGCTTACCAACCTAACGAATTGGCATGATTGAACGCTCCTTTTTGACTCCGTACTCTTCCACGAGCACTTTCATCACCCTGGTGGCCCCGTCGCAATATGTGCGTCCATCCATAACGTATTTATGTTGAATATGTTGAATTCTCCATTTTCGTGGTACAAGTCAAGTGTATATCTCGTGGCTTCGCCACCATCGTTGTGCTGCGCTAGCACGGCAAAATGAACATCTCTACAGATGTTGCCATTGAATAAGCTCGGGGTCGTAACAATGTATAAGGTCTCCAATCATTCCGCGATAGTAGGCGTCCGGCTGACAAGCAAAACGCGCGACAACTCAGCTGTCGGCGTAATTGATGGGCGCCCCTTGCTCGATCATAAAGATGGTCTCCTCTTCCATGTACCAGAATGCGACGTGCATCAGCACGCCGTTGTGAAGCTCGAGAAATAGTTGCAGAAGAATTTCGGGTTATGCGGAGCAAGAACTGGTATGCGCGGGTCTGGGGCGTCGAGTTTCCGAAGGCGTTTGCCCAGGTGTCCGTAGTGGAGACGTGTTATAGGCGCACCAGCCACCGCCCCTTCGGCTGCTGAGCCAGGTATTCGGTATTGACCCAAGGCGTATAGGCTAGTTCAAGGAACTGGCGTGATACAAGGCACCATACTCGCAGGTCGGATAGGACAATGACTTTAGTTGGGTGAGGTGAGCAAGCAGGTTTTAACCAAATTACGATGTCGCCACACATTACCCTCAGCTTTGTGTTACATCGACCTCGTGTGAAGACCAATACTAAGCCACCAGAGATAACATTAAAGTGGCTGCCTCAAATGTCGTCCAACACTCGGAAGGTACTGGACTTATTTTTAGCTCACTTATCTTCATTTATGCACACATCTCCCAACTCACGACGTCTCCTTCCGCGGTCGCTGCGTTGGTCGTCCTTCCTTCCAAAGGGTAAACCTGCGTGCCGAAGTCGCGGCAGCGAAGAATGTTGTCGGCAACGTCATGGAGCAGCCTTTACGTGGAGTCTGAGTGGCGGATAATGTACCCACGAATCTCCGCGAGCTTATCAACAGCGGGCTGGACGTTATCGCGACCGGACCGTTCATAGATTACCATCCTGGGACGGACGATGGTTCAAGCCCTCATCCATCCTTCCTTGTTCCCGTACGTCAAAGGCGTCAGCACCGTTCGGGACCTGCCCATCTTGCCCCATCTGCCGGCGGCTCAACTTCAACATAGTTGGGGTTGGGGGTGGGATTCATGGCAATACCAGTGGCTCCCATCCCAATTTTACGGCGAAGACGGTCCTACCAGCGTCAAGTCGTACATCAACAACCTCGACCTGTCTCACCAAGATTTGTACAAGGCCGTGGAACTGGGCTTCTCACTGTTCCTTCCAATGTTCGAGCGAATCTTGGAGATGCACCTTCGCTCGCGCGAGCTGCAAGTCATTGTCAAGGCGGTCAACTCATTATTTCGCCAGCTGATAAGCCGTACATAGAGGAGTGGCATGTGGAAGGAATGTCACACGAACACATCATCGCCTCTGGTATCTACTACTATTCGACCTCTCCATATGTTAGGGACAGGGGGCTCGAGTTCCGGAGGAATACCTTTTACGGACGCAAACCGGAGGGCCAAGTCCAGACGTCTGAGGGCCGACTGATCGCTTTCAGCAACAGGCTGCAGCATCGAATGCCCGGGATCTTGGGCAATTCGAAGAACGAGGTCGGTATTTGCAAGATCCTTGCTTTTCTTCTTGTTGATCCCGAACGTGAGATTGTGTCCACCAAACACGTGCCGGAGCAGCAATGGGTCAGCGAACGGCCCCGGGTAATGACGGCGCTGAATGAAGTGGTGATGAGGACGATCGGGAGGGAGATGCCGACCGAAATATTGCTCGAGATTATTGAGTGGGCTAAGTCGGGATTCACGTGGGAAGAGGTGAGAGCATCGGTTGAAGTTGATTGATCTGAGAAAATATCGCACTTCCATCGCACAATTTTGAAGACGCGCATCGCGACATATTTAATGCCCAGAATCGTAGTCGATGTTTAATTACTCAGCTGAGAATTAATAAATATATTGGATCTGGGCAACTCCGTGATTAGTTCGCCACTACGACGTGATCCTACTGGCCCATTAAATCTGAACTTGAGTGTGGTTATTGAGCGAAAGTGTGCATGAGGGGAATCTCGAATGTGTCCATTGCGCCGTTCGTAAGAGCTCCCGAAAAATATAAGAGGGAGATAGACAGGGCGCGAAACCAAACGACAAGAATTGTTCTCGCTTTTCATACACGATCGCATCTGGAAAACTACCAAGATTCTCAACAGTTAAATTTTTTTTTTTCCCCTAACCAAAAAAATTGCAAATTTTTTTGGAAGATTCTCATAAATCCAGGTCGGAGAGTAGCGACGGTCAGTCGTCCGTGGGTGTGTGTTATTCGTTTTCTGATCAACAATCTTCAACAATCGGTTGGGTGTTCGTGCAATGGTAAAATTACGTTCATGGAATAGGCGTCATCCTTTGACGTGGCGTCAGTTATAAGACAACGGTTTTGGAGTATCTCAATCCTTTTAGGTTTCTCTGAATTGTATTTTTCTCGATAATGTTTTCTTCTTTTGTTTGTGGTTTGTGGTTTTTTTTTTTTTTTTTTTTTTTTTTTTTTTTTTTTTTTTTTTTTTTTTTTTTTTTT
>RBNI01001666.1:0-21397 GCA_003990745.1 Jimgerdemannia flammicorona | reverse complement strand
TTTTCTTTCTCGAAAGCGCGTTTCAAAGTTATTTTGCTCCCCCCCTTTTTTTTCTTCGTACAGAGCCGAGCCAATCCCCCCTCCAGTGGGTTATAGACAATGATCAGCCAGGGAAGCGTCTTCGGCGTCCGACTGAAGGTGGCCGGACGAAGCAATTGTGCGACCAGTGTCGCCGGTCGCACGGCAAGTGCGATGGCAAACGGCCCCATGGACCGTGCGTAGAACTGCTCTTACACTACAACTTTACTAGTAACCGGTCCGAACAGGATGTATCCCGCTTAGCAGGTGCCGCTTTCAAAGATAGGTGGGCGTAAACCCCGCCTGGGCGGAGTCAACTTGGCGTTGGTTTGGGGAAGAGAGAGACAAACAAAGGAATGGCAAAGGAATGTTCGGGATGGGGAGGTTGATTGTTTGGTGTCATTACTCACGCAAAACGCTTTCTATATATTTCATTTCGCCAAAACGACGCTCTAGGGGCTGGTGGGGCAAATCAAGTGACGAAATGACAAGACGTGGTATAGACAAGTATAAAATATGTATCTGTAGAACTGTGACAAAAGAAAGCGAGGATGGCGGGGACCCGATTGGGCGGATGTGCGATGCAGGTGGTAGTGTCCACGGGCATGCTGTTCCCCAAAACATGAAATCAAAAACATTGTTGGGAGTTGAAAAAATAAATAAAAAGGAGGCTTTTATGTGGATGTATTATTATACAAGGTTGAAATATCTAAATACATGGTATTCCAACGACAAAAACGAGACCCATTGTTCCGGCCGTCGCAGATCAACAAACCCGCGTCGCCGTCTACCCCACTCTATCTAGACTTCCATTTTCGACCGGACAAAACCCCCATCCCAAAAATTGTTCCCAAAAACCACAGACCTATAGTAGCGCCTTTGGCAAGTCCATTATATGTCCCATCTTCTCTACCTTGACCTTGAGGTACAGGTCGAGCTCCTTGTGGGTGTCTATCTTGCCTTGGACCCACGCGCGGGGTGCCATGGGCACACGCTCGGTGACACACACGCCATCGCCCTCGATCTGCTCGATCTTGTCTGGGTTGTTGGTCAGCAAACGAACCTGCGTCAGGCCCAAATCAGCAAGGATCGCGGTCGCAATGTCATAGGTCCGCTCGTCCGGCGCGTGGTGGAGGAATAAATTGGCGCTCACCGTGTCGTAGCCTAGGTCTTGGAGGTTGTAGGCTCTACGAGTGGAGAAGGGAGAGAATAATTACCTTGGTTAGAGAACTTGATCCATTGATCTGACCGAGAAAAAAAAAAAGAGGAGTATGCGAAATCTCGGGTTGTCGGAATATATATTCGCGTGATTATTATTATTCTTACTCACTTGAGCTTATCCAACAACCCAATATTCCTCCCCTCCTGCCTCAGATAAACAATAACCCCCCTCCCCTCCCTCTGCATCAACCGCATCGCCTCATCCAGCTGGTCTCCGCAATCGCACCTCCCAGAGTGCACGACTTCGCCAGTATAACATTCAGAGTGGATTCTCACGAGCGGCGGCTCGGCGATCTTCACCTCTTCCGCCTTCGCGGAATTGACTTCGACATGGTAACCCACCGCGTGTGTAGCGGAGAGAAGGGGGCTCCCGCTTCCCGTAACGACGTGGCGCAGTCTACCATGGTACGCGCCGCGGATAACACGGTCCATCTCGGACTCACCGGGGCGCGGGGCGTCGAGGGACCGGCTCCGGATGTCGTCGCCATAGACGAGGGCGAGGTGCTCCTTGCCGTCGCGATTGTTCTGGTACAGGTGCAGAAAAAACTCGCCTCCCTCCATGGTGGGGATGCGGGCGCGGACATCACAGTGCACGAGCAAGGGACCCAAGCCCACGGCGGCATTGGGTTGCGGGGAGGCGGCGTTGGATGGCGGTGGAGTTGTGGGAGGGGTGAAGAGAGACGGGGTGGGAAGGGCGGAGACGAGGGCGGGTTTGAGCGAGAGGAAGGTTTTGGCGTAGTGCAAGGGGGTGGGGTGCTGGTGGGTGTGGGAAGGGTACGGGTTGTGGCGGGCTGAGGGGGGGTAGCGGTCGTCGTCGTCAGAGGGGGCGGGCGAGACGGGGGTGTCGTCATCGAGGGGGGCGTCCTGGATGAGGGTGTCGTCGAGGGAGTGGGCGCCCATGGTTGTCAGGTTGGGTTGGAGGTGAAGTTGGATGGAGGGGATTGGGATGATTCCAAATTTTTTTTGTCGTCGATCTAATCTGATGTCCGTGTCTGGTTAATCGCTTATGTATTTTATATACACACAAAACACAAACAGACCACGGGATGGGATCGCCCTTATTGCCTTAGTAACAGCCGTCAATTTATATCCATCTAGTTGTTGCCCGCATGGGCTGATCCCCGGGCCAGCAAGTATCCGGCAATCTATTGCAAATCCTTGCCAGGGGCCCTGGATGCGGTTGACAAATACATTTTTGCTCACAAACCAGAATTACAAACCCGTGCGAGACTGTCTTGGTGACGACTGGCCCTTGTTCATTTCGTTGCACGGCTGTGCGTGCGACTTTGGGAGGCCGACGCGAATGCTACTCCCAACCTCCTCCACCTCTCAAAAACACAGACCACATTACGCGGCGGGCACTAAGTCCCGCGCCGGTCGCCGTTCGACCAGCGCAGAGAACACGTATTGAATCATAATCTCGGAAACTCCCATACGTCACCCCTAGGTCGCGACCGCTGTGTAACTCTCCTCCGATTTGCATGTGCGCAGACTATTATTATGTAATCGTTTCTCACTAAGCCCAGGCGAACTAGAAATCTCAGCCTTTCATGACCACCAAATCCCCTGTATTGCTGACCCTTACCTCCAAACAACTGATATCTCACACACACAGTTATCAAATCCGGTCATTCCCAAACACACATTGTTGCAAACCCGGCACGCCTGGCGAATAAGTCGTCAACCGAATCCGCACCTCTCGCGTGGGCAGAGTGCGGGGTAGTTTGGTATGAACTCCGCATCTCCGCTATCGCTACCACACTAACACACCAATAATCACATGGACCGTATTGTATGCGTTTATCCGGAAGCCTGTCGAAATGAATCGTTGTTCAAGGATCTCTTCGAAATACCACGAGTGTCGAAGGGTATGACTGACGTGTGCTTGATCTGAGCGTCAAAGGGACAGCAATGAGCGCAGATTGCACGATATGTTGTTTCATGTCCAACGCTCAATAAAGTATATTTTTCCACGATGTTCCTGAAACACTCGCGTCCAATACATACATGATCGTCTATGCCATCCTCTCCTCTTTTCTCGGGGAGTGTGGCAAAGAAAAAGAAACCAGTAACGCAAGCTTTTCAGTGCAATAATTCCAACCGAGAATATATAATCCTGTGCGTCCAACGTCCCAACTTCAGCAAAAACGACACAATCACGACCCTCGTTTCAACCTGCGTTGCCCTGTGCGCGCATCCCGTTCTTGACCCTGACAATGCCGTTCCTGCCCTGACAATGCGAAATTGGATGCATCAATGTACAGATTCACCAGTTACATTTTCCACCCGACTAATAGCATGTTAAACCTTTCGCACCATTTTTTTGAGTAACGCCAAAACCGACCTAACGGTCTACTATGTGCAATTAGTAATTTGCGCCGAATTGCCCAAGATGTCAAAATCGAGAGGCTGCGGCAAAGCGGTCCTGCAGTTGAGACAATTGACCAGATGATAGAATCTTGGTTTTACATTTTATTTTTCAAAAATAAGTTATACAAATCTATTTTGGTGAATTGGGTAAAACGAGCAGTGGCTGTTCAATTGCCTCTACCCCATATCCGTCTTGACCGAAATGATGCCAGCACGTCTGCACAATTTTCTGACGCGCCAAGTGAGCGGTTCTGAGATCTAGATAGATACGCAACACGGCACACCTTTCACGGCTCAACAAACATGCACATATTCTTCATTGATGGCCCGATACGGCTATGGGGGTTGACATTTGTCAGCGCGTTCTAGGACGTTCTATAGACGCGTCATAACGGAAAAATAAAAGCCTCCGTCGCGTGGCTATTTGCCGTGTTCCGTCCGGCTTGCCGGTTAATACTGTGGAAGGTCGGATGTTTAAATTCACGAGACAATTTTTGAGGAATGAACAATTGTGCAAAGTATTTATGGTGGGTTTTTGGACAAAAGATGAGGTGCATGGGACTTGAACCCACAATCCCCAGATTCGAAGTCTGATGCCTTCTCCTTTAGGCCAACACCCCATAAATCTTGACGAAATTTAACATCTTGCCTATTTTTATACAAACCAGTTTTATACGCATACATATAATTATTGCCAAACAGGGATGCTTTTGTACATCAACCAAGCAATATAGTAATTTTAAGGGACATTTGAGGCAAACGATTTATATATTTTACTGAAAAATGGAATAATCGAGAAAGGCAACAAACAAAACCACATGGCACGAGATCGCGAATCCCAAGAGTGATAGAGCCAATCGACCTTTTTGCACATTCAGCCTTCCGCCGCCTTTCACCCTTTTAATTCCAACGACTGCCTCTCAAACTCGATCATCAGTTCGCAATGCTTGGTGTGCGGGAACAGGTCGACGGCGACGCAGCGTGTGGGTTTGAATGGTTTGCCTACCCACGCGTTGGAGGGTGGGCGGCAGAGACTGCGCCGGGCGGTTGGGAGTGGGAGGGTGGAGGATCAGCAACGATCCTCTTCACAAGAAAACCATAACCAAATATAAAAATAAAAATATTCCAAAGGCGAGATCGCTGGAACGACAGATGCGCATAACTCACTTCACGAAATTCGGGCTGGCCTGCTGCGCGTCACACGAAATGTAGATGAGGCGCTTGAGAGCTTCGGCCTTGCGGATGGCCTTGATGACATTCTGGGGCAAACCGTTCCTACGATGAAAGTTGGACAGGCAATATTCGGTTGCATCAAACATCGATCGCGGATTTCAACTCAATCAGAGCAATCGACGTAAAAATGGAGTAGAAGGAAAGAGGAAGCATACCTCGGCGGATCCAGCACAGCCACGACTGAATCCGTCAACGAGTCGAATTGGTTAAGGACGTGTAACACCTCCTCGACCTTTGAGCAAATGTACTCGGCGTTATTCAGACCTGCAAATGTATGATATCGGTGAGTTACCTTGACTGACCAAGATCGATCATAATACCAAAATACCAGCCTGCAACCTCGAGAAAATCACCTACACACGAAAATTTCGGTCCTGTACTTCTTCACCTCACCACCACCACCCAAAAACAAACCAATATAAAAAAAAAACAATCAATCCCCTAAAACGCTGTTAATCTCCTACCATTGTTCTTCGCATTTTCCCTTGCATCGGCGACCGACTGCTCAACCATCTCAACGCCAATGACCTTGCCGACGGAATTGGCCATGGTGATGCCGATGGTGCCCGTCCCGCAGCACAGGTCCAGTAGTGTCGTGCTTTTGGTCGGGTCGATGTTGCACCAATCGCGGCACATCGAGTAGAGCATCTCAGCTCCGGGCGTGTTGACCTGGAAGAAGGCTGTGGGAGAGATGCGGAAGCTTTTTTTTTTTTTTTGTTATGGGATAACGAAATATGGTGTTTAAGTGGGTATGGGAAACGAATTGTGCGAGTTGCAATCCAGTCATAGCCCCCCCACGGCACTATGGTACAGGCTGACCCAACTCAACATTAAAACCACGTTTCCTCAACGAATAAGCCCATTAAAAAAAAAAAAAAAAATGCACTCACCGACACCCCAGCATATCCTCATGCACATACCCCGGCCCAAACATGAGTTCCATGGGTATGTGCTCCTGGAACCCATTGGCGATGCCGTTGTACATTTGGACAAGTAGGGTAGTCGTATCGACGGCGCCTTCAGAGGCGGTGCGCATGGCCTCCCAGAAGGCCTTGATACGAGCTTTCTCCTCGGTGATGCGCTCTTCGGTCAGATCCTGCGGGTGGAACTGAACGATGATCATGACTGGGGAAGGGAAGGGAATTTGTAAATAATCGGATGTCATGAGGATAAAAAAATGGATGAAGGTGAGAGTAAGGTACATACTTTCGCCGCAGCGTTGGGTACGAACCAGCAGAGATCGCCAGTAACCTGTTATTAAGATGGCGTAAAAATTGATATCCGTGAGAAACAAAGAGAGCTGTGGATGCAAACCACAACATCAATAAAGTAAGCGGTGCATTTAACAAAAACGTAAGGCATAATTGCTATATCCCACCTTGTTTGGTAGTCCGATCATAAGGCTCAAGGTCAGAGCTACGAACATAATTCTAGGTATCATCCAGTTGATGATCTATTAAGGGCGAGCATTGGAAATGCAAACATCACCTACCCCACAAAAACCCCATTCCACCACTCTCCTATATCTTCTCAACCAACTCAATCCCCAACGTCCTATCCACTCATCCCATGCTCACGCCCACCGACCTGCATGGCAGTGGCAACCTTCTTGGCCGCGTCCCCGACGTGAACGCATTCCTGCGGCTCGAGCACGGCGGTGACCCCGTCCTTGTACAATCCGAGCAGAAATCCGACGGTGCGGTTCCCGTCGAGGTCGAAGCCGATGGTGAACTCGCACTTGGTGCGGTAGCCTTCTGTATTGGGAGAGGGTATGGTGTCGAGCGTTTTGAAGGGGAGGCTGAGGGAACTGGTGGGGCGAGCAGGGCCGAGAATAGGTCAGACGATTATGGAGTGGAGTGAGGGGGGACGCGAGAATGGACGAGTGGAGAGAGAAAGGGGACGAACTTGTCCAGGGACCACGCGAGCCACATTTTGGCTGTTTCCACCTTTAACCGGGTCTCCTGCTTGTTGGGCATCTTCTTCATCTTGTTGCGGAAATCGGACAGGATCTTGGCCATGTCGGTAGTCTTTTTCGACAGCTGTCTGTCGTATGGCATTCTGGGTTCGCGACATGCCAAAAATTATTGAACTCAAATATCCGAAAATCGTGAATAAATGAATAAAAAGTGGGACGGAGACGCACTTGTAATACGGTGTAACCTGCTCCGCAAGTTTCTCGGCAGCGGCTCTAGCATCTATAGGGATCTTCTCTCGAACTTGAGCGGCCCTATTGTCGAACCGGAAGCGGTGGGCGTCCTCAGTCGTGTTGCAGTTCTCGATGCTGAGAGTATTGTCCCTGACTTTAAATCCATCAAGCTTTTTTTGGGCGTCCTCCAGGGTGGCCTTGGACTGGAACGGGAAGAAGCGAAGAGGAGGGGTTGATAAGTTGAGAGACGACTACTTATCGTTTGTAGAGGAAAAGAGACGACGCGTGAATGAACGATGGAGATAATGACCTTGAACGTCAGGAAGCCATAGTTCCATTTAGGCGCCTTCTTAACCTTCGCCTCCTCGATATCCATCTTCACCAGGATCTTCTTGAGCCCCTTTGGCTCCATGTACTTTGGCAGGTTCCCCACACGCAGCCTCCAGACGATGGACATGTGTGCGTCCTTGTATTGGTCCTCGTCCTTGTCCTCGTCCTTGTCCTCGTCCTTGTCCTCGACCTTGTCCTCGTCCTTGTCCTCGTCCTTGTCCTCGTCCTCGTCCTCGGCCTCGTCCTCTGGGATGTTCACACTGGCTGTTTCTGTTACGGCAGTTTCGGTGTCGCCCTGAGAGAGCTTTCTTCTCTTGGAGGGTCTCCCTTCTTGCTCTTTAGGGATCCCTTCTTGCCCTTCTGGGAGTTGATTGTTCATTGCAAGGGGAGCTGAAAATCTGTGTGGTGTTTCTTGATTGTTGGCGGGGAACGAAATACAGCTGTGCTTGAGCAAAAAAAGAAAAAATAAGCCGCACCTTCGTGACTGCTATCTAAGTGGATAAAATACGCCTCACAACACAAACCACACAACTACCACATTCAGAACCCATGAAGGTATACTCACTCCAATACTTTCTCTTGTGACCAACTCATGTTCGACGACCGGCCTAACCCTCCCTCTCTCTCCCCCCCCCCCCCAAACTCAAGCTAATACGCAAGCGCATTGATAAAGACGGCTCAGGATTCGTCACTTTATACCCTGAGGAGCTTGAGGACATGTGGCACGTCTACAATCTGATCGTCAAGGGCGACCACCTCAAGGCCACAACAATACGGTAACCCCACCACCTCCATCACCACCACCTCCTTGCTTATTAGCAGCTGCCCCTAACCGTAGCTCACCTCCGTATGTGACCTGCCCCACCCTTCTACGCCCACAGACGCATCCAGTCCGAGAGCTCCACCGGATCCTCGTCGAGCCAACGGCTACGGATCACCTTGACCATTGTCGTGGAGAACATTGACTTCGACCCCCAGGCCGGTCTGCTACGGATCAACGGTCGCGTGACAGTAGAGAACCCCTACGTCAAGGTACGGTTGCGGGTTGATCAGGTTTCCTATCTTAGTATCCCAGTACTACTGCACGTGCACTCTCGCCACGGAAACTCCAACTTTCATAGTTTCCGTATTCACCATCCTAAAACTCAGTCGTTCAACCGCTTCAATCCTCCAGATGAACGGCCACCACACGATCGACCTGGAGCTGAACCGTAACTTCACACTGATCAAGGAGGAGTGGGACGTGATCGCGCTGGAGCGAGTGGACGAATCGTGCGACGTGGCGCGTAAGGCGGACGTGTCGGCCGTGGTGTGTCAAGAGGGGCTGGCCAACCTCTGCCTACTCACTCAGCATATGACTATCGTCCGACAGCGGATCGAGACTCCCGTGCCGAGGAAGAGGAAGGGAAGCGTCACAAACTATGAGAAGGTAGGTAGGTGGGGAGGGATGCGGGGAATTAGGTTGTGGAAGAGTGGGTATCAGGGGGCTAGTCGTTGATGGAGTGTTTACGGAGGAAGGTGATAAAATGATGGGAGAAGAGTTGAGAAAGCACGGTTCGCCCAACGATCACCACACAACCCGCCATCATTGATACCCAAAATGACATCTCTTAAACTCCTTTGCTCTACCTTGCCGCTAACTCCATTATCATCATATCAAACAGGGCCTTGTACGGTTTTATGACCATGTCTTGCAGGCCATCCTGCGCCACATTAACTTCGACATCGTTAAGGTTGTCATTCTCGCGAGTCCAGGGTTCGTTAAGGTATCGTGTTGCAGTTTTGCATATTTGGAGATTCTTCCTGTTGCGAGGTTGTAAGAACTGAGTTAGAGAACTGTTATTGATGTGCTGTTTGCCTTGTTCGAATACAGGATCAAATTTATCAGTATATTTTCGATCAGGCAATAGTGAGTACCTTCCTGTTTTCAAATGTGATACCAAGATTCACCATATTCAATATCGAAACCAATATGTTCATCTCCGCTCCCAACCTTCAAACAATCCTCTCTCTACCCAATCCAGAAAACCGACAACAAGCCCCTCCTTGAAGCGCGCCCCAAGTTCCTCCTGGTGCACTGTTCGTCGGGTCACAAGCATGCGTTGCAGGAGATAATGCAGGACCCAGCGACGCTGGCGCGGCTGGCGGATACCAAGGCCGCGCGGGAAGTGGAGGCCCTCAACCGCTTCTACCACATGCTCAACCACGACGCCGACCGTGCCTTCTACGGGTTCAAGCACGTCATGAAGGCCAACGAGAGGGGTGCCATCGGGACTCTGCTGGTGACGGATCAACTGTTTAGGTGCGTTGTGAGAAGGGGGTAGAGGAGTGTGATGAGAAGGTCGTTTCTTAATGAGTGTCCTTCATGTGTTTAATTTTCAGATCCGCGGATATCGCGACGCGCCGTAAGTACATCGAACTCGTCGAGAACGTGCGTGCGATAGGCGGGACCGTTTTCGTCTTCTCGAGCCTGCACGTATCAGGAGAGCGTAAGTATCTCAACCGTTTTCTTCAAAATGGTTTCTGTTGGTTCGCATACGTTCTGGCACATCCTCTCCTGGCTTCGCCAACATCCTTCCCTTATCAATCGGGTCTCTTATTTGATCGTATTTCGCTGTAACTTATACCCGCCTCTTTCCTTCTATACACCCTCCCCTTCCCCCCAGAACTCAACCAGCTGACGGGCGTGGCTGCGATACTCACCTTTCCAGTACCGGATATCGAGGAGGAGGACGAAGCGGAAAACGAGGCAAATGAGGGAGTTGGCAAGAGTTCGTAATGGTCCGTCTCCGAAGAGATAACCAAACATTGACATATGCATAGTCTTTATTTTTTATTATTTTGTGGAGGGGCAATGGATAAGTAGTGTTAGTAGTTCTCTTTGAATATCGGGGTTTCAGGATTTAATCGTGTCCGCGTTCCTTTACCGTTCAAGGATTTCTGATTAATGATGGCTCAGACGATTTTTCCTTGTGGTCTTTTTTCTTGTCGCTCCTTTTATTTGTTTTGCGCTGCGCATGCTCCTTGGCTTGTTTGGTATCGCGCAATCTCCCATGCCCAATTTGTCTCGAGCATAAATACTCTGGGGGTTGAAGCTGATTTATATAATAACAAACAATGCGCTTCCTCTGGGCCTTGTATATAATAGAGCTGCCATTAGGGTCTTAGGGTCTTAGGGTCTTAGGGAGCACCAGTCGGACATATGATAATTTTAAGGCAGTGTTGGCTAGTAATGTCAATCTGAGTCTGACTTAAACCACCCGTTTACTGTACATTCGTTCAAGAAACAACCAACCAACAGTCCGTAATCTATATTTTCTAATTCTCGCGCCACCAATATCCCCGTACCCGTCGCACCCGCACCCAACCACCGTCACTGCGCGCCATAATAAACGTGCTGAACATCAAGCACCTTCTTCCCCCTCATCTTTGCAATGTCCTCGGGTAGCCGCTGGTGATTTAAGGCTTCGAAGGTAGCCTTGACAACGTTCATGGGGTTATGCGAGCCTATCACCTTGCCACTGATGTCATGGATGCCCACGCAGCAGCAAATCTCGTGAATGATGTGATTCGAGCGGTTGCCGAAGCCCGGCGGGCGGCTCCTCAGGAACACGGTAGTAGCGTGGAATTTCTTTTCGATATCCATGTACACGGTCCGATCGTCGTACCTCTCAAAATACTTCAAATTTTTAATGGCACGATTGGTGGCCTTCCTTACAGCTCTACTAGCCTCCTCGTCCTTTCCCTCCCCATATCCAGCGAGTCCGTTCTCGTTCCCGACGACGACGAGCGCGTACATGGACGGCTGTTTTCCCTTTCCGTTCATGTTGACGACGCGCTTGACGACCAGCGATTTTTTGAGCAAGCGCGCCATTTCCCACGACGTCAGCGGTGTCTGCGACTCGTCCAGGTCCTCCATCGGTGCGTTGAACACCAGCGACTGTGGCCGGTTCGTCCGGAAGGCCTTGCCGTGGTCTAGCGTCGAGGGCGGGGAAGGGTCGTGGTCTAAGACTGGGTCGATCTGGGTTAGGTCGGGGAGGAGGGAGGTTTTGAGATCGCGGTGACGGAGGGGACGTTGGGTGGGAGAGGTTTCGAGAGACGGAGGACTCGTAGAAAAGGGGCGAAGAAGTGTAGGGTTCGTGAGGGGTTTGGAAGCATGATAGAGATTGCCTCTGGATAGGCGTAACGCTGCCAGTCGTAGCTTTCCTAGTGTTCCGATCAGCTCCATCCGAGATTCGGTTGTCTTATCTTTAACTGTCTTGTTATCTCTTAGATTACTTGCAAGGGATTGTGTGTAAGTAAACTGGAACTGACTTTATTTCAGAGGAAATAAGAGGGGTATTTATACAAAATGTAATTCAATGGTTGCTAAGATATAAAGCTAAATATAAATTTCAATAACTAAAATAAAATGCCAGGACAGAAAAAATTGCTAAGTTCCAGGGTCGGCACTGATGGTTGTACAGGTTCAGGATGCTGGTATAATTTGGTGTCACATCAGTTTACTGGTGCTGGCATTATTCAGTATTACATCAAAATGCCAGTGCTGACATTATTCAGTATAACCAAGGGACTTAGAGCAGAATGTTCAAGACTATAGGGGCTTCATCATCAGAGATCAGGATGTCTTCAAAGGAGATGAGGTCCATGAATTCATCATCATTACACATTTCATATACTTTGTATGCTTTGTCGCATGTCTCATATATGTTGCATAGGATGATGTCATTGCTGATGATGTCATCACATTCGGTGGTGGGGAAATCAGGGGCTCTCTAATCTATGAGGTTTTCTTCCACAAAATAAGGGACAAATGTGGGGTCTTGGGGAGGTCTAACTTGGATGCTTGGGCCTTAGAATACTGAGATCAATCCTTACAGGAATTGGTCTGAGTTGTCCTGAAGGATGGGATGCCAGAAGTCTTCTACTTTATCACTATTGAGAGTGATAGTAGACTGGGCTTCTGTAGCCACCCTGGCTTCTAGTGCATTGATATAGCAGGATGACAGGTCTCTGAAATCTGAGACTCTAACATACTCCAAGTTGGGAATCGACCATGGTGTATGTCTGAAGATCTGATGGATCTTCTTAGCTGTCCTTGTTTCATATATATCCATAAGAGTGGTATCTTGTAGCTCTTGAGTACTGGCCTGTGGGAACTCCTAGCAGAGGAGGTTTCCTATTTCGTACTCCTGCCATATTTGGAGGCATTCAGTAGCAATAGTGATCATTGTTTCTATTTCATGGTAGTAGAGGATACATATAATGATAAAGGTCACTAGTACTCAGGTTGACACTAGGAGTCCTTCTTGAGTGAGTCCTCATAGCTCTTCTGATGTCTTGGAATATCCTCTCTTCAACTGAGATACCTTGGTGATTCCTTGATCTTGAGGTTTGGTAAGTAGTAGATATTTCATTTATAATAAATCTTTGAGCTATTTTGGGATTGGTGGGTCTTGTTGGTTGCTGCTATTACAGTTTCTTGATCCTTCTTTTATATTCCTCAAGATGCTTGTACTGTAGTCACAATGACTCACAGTTGGTCATCATTGCTCATCTTACATGCCATATGATCTTCTTGTGCTCTGATCTGGTGGCTTGTAAGGAAAGACTGTCTCCTGTGCTGATGTCATCATTCTGGAGTCACCATTACATCTTTCTTCTGAATAAGGATCTTCTCAAGCATCCTTATTTATTGGTCCAGTCCTGAAAAATTTGCTGATCCCATAACCTCTGGCAAGGGGTCAAAAAGTGGTGTTTATAGGCTAGCAACTTCCCTTTATATTTTGGCATAATGGTGAAGAGTCACTTCCTTCATATAGAGCAAGGGCCTGATTCTGATCTTGACCAATCAGTTGACAGTTCAAACTTCTCTAGCTTCAAAAGTCTCATGGATGAGTAGTTGCTAATACTATATCTCTTAGAGAATGGTTTAGACAGATAGCCTGCTGGTCATAGGATATACTGTTATGATTTACAGACTAGAACCTTGTGGACAGTAATCACATTTTGCTTCTCTTATATAGGTTTGTGGTACTTCTTGAGTCTGTTCCTATATACCATAGTAGGCAGTATGGTTCCTGAGATTTTTCTAAGCCAGAAGGTAGTTCTCTTGATATCTTGCACATAGAAGGGTCCTTCCCATTTGGATTCCAGTTTTCATGACCATGAGGCTTCTACCATATTTCGATACAGTAGAACCTTTTCTCTGATTCAGATAGGTTCTAGGGTCTTGTGATTCTTTTCCATGTTCTTCCTTATTAGTACTTGTGACTTGATGATATAATCTTCAGCCTTCTTTCTGATTTGGTATAGTCTCCAGATTTCTGCATCAACCTATCTCCAAGTTAGGTCTAGATTTGTGGCTGAGGTTCCATCAGAATCTTCTTCTCTGAAGAGTAGTTCCCTTAGAGTAAAGTATGTGCTCTGTAACTATATATCTCATAGGATAGAGAGGGTGGTTGGGAGATAATTATCTCAATTCTCATATGTCTCTGAGATCTTCACCAGAATGTTCTTGAGGGTCTTATTAGTTCTCTCTGTCTGTCCATTTCCTTGAGGGTAGTACATGGTGGTCTTGATGTACTGGATCTTGTATTTCTGATACATTATCTCATAGAATCTATTGATAAATTCTGTGCCATGGTCTGTTGTGATTTGCTTTAGTGTCTTGTAGTGGCAGATGATTTCTTAGTACAGAAAGTTGGCTATAGAGAGGGCATTGGCTTCTTGTAATGCTCCTGCCTCTATCCATTTGGTGAAGAGGTCTACAATAACTATAATATAGTGGTTTCCTGATAGTGTTACTGATAGTGGCTCAATGATATCTATTGTGATGTGGTGGAAGGGGATAGACTCAATTCTTGATGACTCAGATACCTGGTCTTGCTGATCTTTTCTATTTTTGGCATTTGTCACACTCTTTGACAAATTGGCACAGGTCTTCTTCCATCTTGGGCCACTATATGGTTCTTCTTACCTTGTCATATTTGTTAGTTCCTCTTAGGTGTCCTTGCTTGTATACTTCCTTCATTACTTGATACTTCTTATGTTCAGATATTACTAGCTTTTCTCCTTTTCTGAGTATAGTGTTGTCTAGTTCAAACTGTTTCTAAGTCCAGTTAATAATGGTGATTGTCCAGGGTTCAAGGTGGTTGGGTATCTTCTGCTGCCCAAGATAGCTGATTAATCCATAGTATAGCTCCTTATTCATGTTGAATGGTCTTGATAGAGGTGTTTTGGGGTATTCTTGAGAGTGCATCAGCATTAGTGTTGGTTCTTTCTGAGTAGTGCTTGACAGTACAATCATACTCTTGCAACCTATAGTTCCATCTGACATAAATTCCTTTGGAGTTCAGAGTGTGGAATAGCCAGGCAAGAGCAGAATGGTCTGTTTGAATAGTGAAGTATTTCCTAGCTAGGTAGTAGTGGAATTTGTCTACTGCCCAAACTACTGCTAAGCATTTAAGCTTGCATGACTCATAGTTCTGTTCTGCTCTGCAGGTATCTTGGCTTACATAGGAGATGATATATTCATATCTATCTTTCTTCTAAGCTAGGACTGCTCCAAATCCTAAAGTACTCACATCTATCTGCAGGATGAATTCTAGGTTCCAATCTGGTCTTCTGAGGATAGGTGCTTGGGTCAACCTGGTCTTGAGTTCATTGAAGGTTTCTTGGTACTCCTTGGTCTATTCGAATTTAGTTTCCTTCTTCAGTAGCTTGTAGATAGGTGCTGCAATATTGGAATATTCTTTGATAAATCTTCTGTAGTAGCTGGCCAGTCCAAGGAAGACATGGACTTCTGTAGTTGTTCTGGGTTTTGGGTAGGCTACAATAGCCTCAATCTTCATAGAGTCTGTGTAGATTCTGGTCTGGTTGATGAGGTGTCCTAGGTAGGCAATTTCTTGAGCTGCAAACTTACATTTCTTGGGCTTGATGTAAAGGCCATACTCCTTGAGCTTCTTGAGGGCTAGCTATATATGATTGATATGTTCCTGGGCAGTATTGCTGAAGATGATCACATCATCAACATAGACAAAGAGCTATTTTCCAATCTTGTTGCTGAAGACTCTGTTCATCATTTGCTGAAAGCTTACTGGGGCATTGCACATTCCAAATGGCATTCGCAAATAGATATAGGTAGCATCAGGTGTGATGAAGGCTGATTTCTCACTGGCATCTTGAGTGAGACCAATCTGATAGAAGCCTGAGAACAGATCTAAGGTGGTGTAGTATTTGGCTTCACTTTCAAGAGTGGTAAGGATCTCTTAAATATTTGGCAAGGGCTGTCTATCCTTCTTGGTGATGGCATTGAGCTTCCTGTAGTCAATGCAGAGTCTTAGCGCAAACTCTCTAAGCTTACTTCCTTTCTTTGGGGCAAGAACAATGGGTAAAGCCCAGAGACTGATAGCTTGCTTGATGATTTCAGCTTCTTCCATTTCCTTGAGATCTACTCACAGCTATTCTCTGTAGACAGGTGGTATGGGTCTGACTTTCTGGTAGATGGGCTTGGTATCACCAGTATCAACTTCATGATAGTACTTGGGTTCTTGATTGTGGATATCTCTGAGGTCTGTAGCAAGTACTTCTTCATTCTGGTACAGGATCTTGAGAAGTTATTCCTCCAGAGGAAAGTTTTCTCTAATAGTATATGTGTGCTTTTTCTGGTCCTTGTCTTTCTTGTGCTCAAGTTCAGTAATCTTGGTGGTGATATAGGCTCCTCTTCCAGTAGATCCAAAGCCTTGTTCTCCTCTCTTAGTCTTGATAAGTTCAATGGCTTCAATGACCTTGGGTTTCCTGATTTCGTGGATCAGTATCTGGTCAATCCTGTCATGCTTCTTGACTTCGAATGGGGTGGTGGGGTTGTGATTTCTGACTATGAGGAAGATCTCACCAGTGTAATCAGGGTCAATTACTCCTCCTTTAACTGAGATTTCACTTTTGGCCAGACTGCTTCTGATCTTGATGATTCTGGCATAGTTCTCTGACAGCTTGACTCCAATTCCAGTGCCAAGTAGGGTGGTGGTCTATGGTTCAAGGGTAGCATCTTGAATGCTGACAAGGTCCATTCCTATGACTCCTTCAGTCTTGTATTCTGGGATCTTGGCTTTGGGGTCAAACTTCTTGACCTTGAGGGTGATATCTGATTCTTGTTTCTCCTTATCATCACTGTCAGCTTGAAGCACTGGGGGCTGGTCATCTTCTTCAGCTTTCCTTTTTACTTTGGTGGCTTTTTGCTCATATTTCTGTTGGCAGATTTTCCTGACTTCACTGATACAGGTCCAGCAGTCATTCAGGTGTTCAGAGCAGTACATTCTAGTACCATGGGGGCATCTTCCTTGAGGGGCATAGCTGTCGATAATCTTGTTGTACCACTGCTCATCTGTGAGCTTGGGTGTCTTGTTCTTATTCTTGTTCACTGAGTGTATGAAGACCTCTGTGTCCTCTTTATCTCCTTCCTCTATGTCGGGTAGAACTCCTTTGTGGACATTGATAGAGACTCATACCTTTCTTCCTCTATAATTGATCTGTATCTTCTGGGCATTGAGGTCAATGATGGCCTTGGCCTTGTGAAGCCATTGGTTGCCAATGAGGATGTCATAGTTGGTGGTGCTTGTAATAATCATATCTACTGAGATGGTAGCTCCTCCTATCTTGATGGGGACATCTCAGATTTTACCAAGGAGAGTAGCTTGTATACTATCTGCTGTGACATAGACCATCTTGGTGGACTCTTCAATATCCCAGCCTAGGTGGTCAATTGCCTTCTTGCTCATGAGGCATCCTCCAGCACTAGTATCAATGATAGCATCAAAGATACAGTCTTTGATCTGGTAGGGGGTATAGGCTGATGTCTTGCACTAGTCTTCAGATTCTTCACCTGAGTTTTCGGATTCTTCTTGTACATTGTGAGCTTCTACAATCTTGTACTCTTGATTCTTGGTGGTAGTTGCAAGTTCTACTCTCAACTGCTGTCTGAAGGCAGGGACTTCAGCTAGCTGTCCAAAGGTAGCATTGATCTTCTGTTCCTTGAGGTCCTTGTAGATATCATACTGGTGGATCTTGGTCTTGTGCAGCTTCTGTTCCTTCTTGCTTTTGCTTTCTCCTGAGACTGGAGTAGTGCCTTCGATGATTTAGCAGACAGCTTTATCTAACTCCATATCTTGATCAATCTCCTCAGATTGAGTCTTACTTTGAATGGTGACAGCTGGGGTCTTCTTTGGTCTTCTAACTGACTTTCTGTTGCTCTTCTTGTCATAGGGCTTGGACCAGGTTCTGGTGCCTTCAGTAGCAGGGTAGAATTCAAGCTCCTTATAGTATTCTTCATCGTCAGTATCACCAATCTCCTCAATGACTACTGTGTTGGTTTGTTCTCTGGTTTTGCTAGCATTGCTTGATTGGGCTTTGCATCTTATTTCGGTTATGCAACTCTTTGCATAGTGGCCTTCTTCTCTATATCTGAAGCATGTGATATTGCATTCTTTTGTAGCAGCTGCAAATCTCTGCACTGGTCTCCTGTTGGCACTTCGGACTTCTCTAACAACATCACTAAGGTGTGTAGTCATCTCGGTGAACTGCTTGGCAAGTTCCTCTACTGGGTCAGCTTTGGTTACCTTGGGGGTAGGTGGGATTGGTTGTCTGTTTACAACTATAGCAGGTATAATACTAGTTGGCTTTGATGGCTCCATCTTGATGCCAGTTATTTTCTCTATTGAGTGTTTAGTAGAGTGTCTGGTAGTCCAATATCTCTGTGCAAAGACCACTTTCTGATCAAGGGTCAGTGCAGCTGGGGTAGACCAGATTACTAGGGCAATTTCAGGGTGAACTCCTTTGAGGAAGGTTGAATCCACTATTTGTTCCTTGAGGGTATCATCATAGTCAGCCAAGACAATCTGGTGGCAGATTCGGGTATAGAATGAGTTGGGATCTTCACTAAGTCCCTGGCAGATAGTATTGAGTTGATTCTTGAGAGCTTACTTGATATCTTTAGTATAATATGTTGTTCTGAGGAAGGCCTTCATGTTGGTAAGTTTGGCTGCACCATTATCTGCAATAGTGGCTACATTGAACTTATCTCTGGCAGGTCCTCTGAGGCTGACTGGTAGAAGGGCCAATTGTGTATCCATATGAAGGGCTCATATGGCAGCAGATTGTTCAAAGTCTTCAATGAAGGTCAGGATTGACTCTTCAGTAGTATATCTATAGAATGTGGGGGGACACATTCTATCTTGTCTTGAATTCTTGCAGAGGTGACTCTTGTAGTCAGAGTAGTTATTGTGGGGGTTGTTCATTTTTTAGCTTAAAAGTGAGGGATTTGTCTTGAATCACCAGTCAATGGGCACCAAGTTATCATGTAGTAGTCACTGAGTTTTTCAAATATGTCAGATTCTCTTCAAGGTGTATCTCTTAGACTAACTCAAGTTTGTTATAAGTAAGTTCTTATTGGAGTATCTTCCTAAGATCTTATAGTCCTCAAACTTCTTATCTTTAAACTGTCTTGTTATCTCTTCAGATTGCTTATAAGGAATTGTATATATTGTACTAAGAGGAACTGACTTTATTTCAGAAGAAATAAGAGGGGTATTTATACAAAATATAATTCAATGTTTGCTAAGATATAAAGCTAAATATAAATTCCAATAACTAAAATAAAATTCCAGAACATGGAAAACTGCTAATTTCCAGTATCAGCACTGATGGTTGCATAGGTTCAGGATACTGGTATAATTTTAGTAGTACAGGAAAATAGTGCTGGAATAATTCTGAGTTATATCAGAATACTGATAGAGGAACAGCTATTATATAGGAAAGAGTGCTAATATAATTCAGTATAACCAAGAGACTTAGAGCAAAATGTTCAAGACCATAGAGACTTTATCCTCATCAGAGATCAGGATGTCTTTGAAGAAGATGAGGTCTGCAAATGGTTTATCTGTCTTGTCATCATTATATAGGTTACATATTTTGCATATGTCATACAGAATGACATCATCTTATAACTCTTGAGGGCTGGCCTGTGGGAACTCCCAGTAGAGGAGGTTTTCTATTTCATACTCCTGCTATATTTGGAGGCATTTGGTAGCAATGGTGATCCTTGTTTCCATTTCATGATGGTAGAGAATAAAGTGATAAAGATCTGCAGTACCTAGGTTAACACTAGGAGTCCTTCTTATGTAGGTCCTCATAGCTCTTCTGATGTCTTAGAACATTCTTTCTTTGACTGAGGTACCTTGGTGGTTCCTTGACCTTGAGGTTTGGTGAGCAGCAGGCATTTTATTTATAGTAAGTCTTTGAGCTATTTTGGGATTAGTGGGTCTTATTGAGTTGCTGCTACTGCAGTTCTTTGATCCTTCTTTTATATTCCTCAAGATACCTATACTGTGGTCACAATGACTCACAGTTGGTCATAATTGCTCATCTTATATACTGTATAATCTTCTTATATTCCAATCTAGTGGCTTGCAAGAAAAGACTGTTTCCTATACTGATGTCATCATTCTGGAGTTACTATTATATTACATTTTTCTGAACATTCTACTATGTTCCAGCATCTTCTGAATATCTAGAAACCTTCTCTTAGTACTAAGACATCATTAGAACATTCTTATCTTTTCTTAATACTAAGTATCTTATCTTAGCCAGTTATAGAATCTTTTAGAATATTGTAGAATTCTATTAGTCATCTTTGCTGAGAACCTATTTCTTGGCTTTTCATTTCTTTTCTAAGATCCTTCCAGATCTTTCTTTCAGATCCTGTATAAATATCCTTATTCTCTGCTTGAATAAAGCTCAGAATATTTTCTCCCAGAATTTCTTCAAGAATACTTAAACTTATAAATATCTCTTTGAGCTACTTTAGACCTACCAGAATTACCAAAACTTAGCTATTTCCTCTTAAAGAAACTAGAACTATTATACTTGGTAGCAGCAGTATCATTATATCTTACCTTATTAAGAAATCTCAAAAATTAGTTACAACTAGTCATATAAGTCCAAAATGAGTCATATTAGAGAATTAGTCTATTATTCAGATCTCTTTACTATAGAAGAAGCAGTTAGTACAAAACTATAAATTAATCTAGAAGATATGATTACCACTATAGTATATCAGATCTGACAACTTCAAGTACAACTAGAATATCAGAAAATAAGAACTATAGCCTCATTACATTCTACTACTGTACTGACCAACTTCAAGTTATTCAAGCTAGATATCTTTAATGGTTATTGAGGAGGACTGATTACAGATATATAGACCTTTCAGTTAAACTAATACTCTGAACTCACAAGAATAAAAGAAGATATATAAGTTCAATTTGCCACTATACTTCTCTAAGAAAATACAATTATTTGGTGATACAATTATATTATAACTACTACTTCCTATTTGAATACAAGAATTCAAGATTGAAAATCTTTTAAGAAGGTCCTCTATCAGCAGTTTAAACCTACTAATACTATCAAGCTAGCCTGAGATAAGCTAGTGAACATCAAGTAACTCAAGTTTGTATAAAGTTATAATATACAATTCCTGTCAATTCTACTTGAGCTACTAATAATAGCTGAAGTTGAAAGATAGACTGCTATATTTGAGGTCTGAAAGGAAACATATGAGTTAAGGTCAAGCTAGAAGAGTCACAGACCCTCAATGAGGCCATGAGAATTGCTGATAGATTTGATGATATCATCTTTAGCAACTACTTTGAACCAGAGTACTTGTAATAGAACGAGCGAACAGATGGGACGCGACGAACGACGAACGACGAACGATCACGTGACCCGGCGATGACGTCATCATACGATCGAGTGCGGCATACGAACGAACAAACGAACGATGCGAAACGACGCGGAAAAAACGATATCCAGCTTATCCCCAATAATCGGCGCCGCAGCAACAGTTGCCACAGCTGCTGATCATTGCCTAGTAATTGAGGTCCTGATCACAAAGATATTCTTTACCAAAAACCACCTGACAAAGGTCGTGATCACAAACCTCATTATAGTTACCAAATTAGTCACTCATACTTAGTCAGAAATCGCGGACCAACTTGTATAAATACCCCCCAGTTTCCATCC